>BSBK01014594.1:42500-80294 GCA_027943335.1 Chamaecyparis obtusa | reverse complement strand
ATATATATATTATAATATATATATATATATATATATATATATATATATATATTATATTATATATATTATATATATATATATATATATATATATATATATATATATATATATATATATATATATATATATATATATATATATATATATATATATATTATATATATATATATATATATATATATAGTATATATATATATATTATATATATATACAGATATATATATATACAGATATATATATATATATATACAGATATATATATATATACATATATATATATATACATATATATATATATATAGACACACACACACACACACATAATCAGTCATCATTATATTATTCTCATAATAATGAATAGACATGTCCATGAAGGGGCATGTCTCTCCTAGCCTCATTATCAATATAATTTCAAGAGAGATTGGCTGCATTTGGAAAACACATACATCATAGGTAGGGCTATTACATTTGGGAGTGATCCTAAATCTTAACAATATCATAGACCAAAATACAATTTTAACCTCTAAATAAATATGAACTTTTATGCTCAGAGTGTTGATTCAGAAATCAATAGATATCAAATGTGAAAGTTATATGAAATTTTGTTCATATTGCAAGTTTAAAGTTTAAATGATCCATAGACTTGAATTTTCATAATTATAGTTGTGAAAATTTAAGCTTCAGGTTGTTTAATTGAAATTTTTTTCAAACTTCATATTGTAATTTTTAATGACACGGGCTTGAGTTTTCAGTCACAACTATGAAAATTCAAGCTTGCATGTCCTTTGAACTTGCAATATGTATTATGACCCAAAATTGAAAAATTCATATAATTTCCACATCAGACATTCTATTGATGTCTGAATCAACACTTATAGGGTTCAACATAGAGAGAAATCAAAGGATTTTAAACTCGTGAAAATTACAGCGTGTAGGTCATTTAAACTTTTAGCATGTACCAATATATCAACGCTTTTAACTCTCTGCATGTATCAATGTATCAACATTTTCAGCACAAAAAGGGTTTATCCATTATGGTCTCCATCTTGGCTGGTCATTTAACTTTAACTTTAAATAAAAGGATCTGTGAAAATTACAGTCTGGCAGGCCGTTTAAAATTGAACCATTTTCAATGTATCAAAACTTCAAGCATAGAGAAGATTTATCCATTATGGTTTCTTGTATTGGTTGTCCTTTAACTTAAAATTTTATTGAAAGTCTAAATTTTGAAATTTCAAGTTTGTAGATCATTTATATTAATATCAAGAATCATTTGCACTCAGTATAAACCTAAATGATCTATAGGCAGGGACAATCCCTCAATTGATTTGCAAGCAAGGGAATGACATAAATGAAAGGGAAAAAAAAAAAATTACTAGTTGTCAATCCCATGCTCGCTGCACTATTTGTTCTAGAAAATACAAAAATGATTACTAAGGTTTTTAAATCTAGGTTAAAAAATCTTTATATTCATTTGGGATTTTTATAGAAAAATTGCAGGGTCGTAGCGATGATATGAGGAAAAATACTGAGTTTTTTGGTGAAAAGTTTTGTGGAAAGTTAGTTGGTTAATTCACTTCACATAAGATCTGAGGTGTGAGTACTTGTGATTTTTTCATCATATTTGCAACTAGGCCTCTAAATCATCACTAGAGTAGGGTCCATACTTATGAAGTAAAATTCAAATCTATTGATATAGTAGGACTTGTTGGTTTTTTGCACCATGAAGATGAGTAGATACCCAAATGTATCGAAAAACCTTTGTAGATCTAAGATGATTGTTAATTTTATTTTTCCATAAATTATCAGAGTAATCACAATTCCATTTTGTGGATATAATAGGCATCCTAATCATAGTTTAAAAAATTGCTAGACTCGTTGCAATCTTGGCTGGAATCATGAGTCCAATAGAAGGCTAAGTTGACTCACCATGGACTCGAGAATCAGGTCCAGGTGAGTCACTTCCATTGGAATTGAGATTCTTAGGCATGGACTCACCCAAGTCAGACATTAGGACTCTCATCACTCAGAAAACACATTCAGTCATTTTATAAAGTCACTCTTTTTACTTTTTCATCCATTTTCTATTTTCTCTTGGTCATAACAGGATTTTAGGGTGTGGAGAAGTTGAACAATTGACATCAAATCAAAAAAATACATCTAGGTAAATAATTTAGAGAGAGAAGTAGCAAACGAAGCAATAGCAATGGATGGTTCTAATGAGATGGAGGATGATGAAGAGAGGACTTTGATGTTGAAGAAGAAGAATTAACTCCTCATTTAGGTGGCCTCAACACCTACTAGTTCAAGGCCTGAAAAATTGAGTTATATTTGGGAGAGGGAAGAGGAAAGATGCAGTCTTTAGTTTGCTATTTTTCACATTTGGACATATCATTATATCTAAGTTTGTAAGAATTTATAAACTTATGCTAATGTTATACATTTTAAAGTTTTGCAACTATGATAAAATGTAATGTCCCCTTCTCAGCAGTAGGCCATTTTGGCACTTGATTAATCTATCTTCCCATCCAGATAGGCTAATGGCTTCTTTTTAGAGGATGTCATCCAGTCACAGGTTTCAGTGGATAAATATTTAATTCTTGGGCTCTATTTCTAGAGTTAAATCACTTTATTTTATAAAGTGATATTATAAAGTCACTTTATGACTTAAAGTTACTTTATTTATAAAAGTGACTTAAGTGAGATTTTTTATCCCACATGGCTTAGTTTTATGTGCTTTCCCTCACTTTGAGGTTATAAAAGAAAAAGCTACATCTTGGAAAAAGCACCATGAGATATTAAAAAAAAGGTAAAATTTGGTTGCATTTGTGGCTGGTTATTTTTGAGGACGCAAAGCCTTTGGAAATTGTGAAGAGGTTGGAAATAGCCCCAACAATCTCTTCAAGAGGTGGAATCATTCATATTTCATATTGCAAATTAATGTTTAAGTTTTAGAAATTAGTATTGATAAGTAATATTAGTTTTAGTTTTATAAGCCAGGAAGATTGATCCATTTCTATAAATTTGGGCCTCATATATTAAGTTGAGTTAACATTGGTCTAGGATTCATTTCAATAAAGGAAGAACAATAGATTAAAATACTAGTGTAAGAAGCTTTGCCATACTGAGAGAAGATATATTCAGGTGGCTAGGTAAAAGCACAAAGTTGTGTCACGTTGCAGGCTAACTTATCAGCATAGCTAAATTTGAGTATTTCTAACTAAAATCATCTCTTGTCAAACATATGGTCTAGCTAGATTCATTCTAGCTAAGTTAGATAAGTGCTTCAACTTTTCCAATAGGAAATATCTATTAAATGCATGTTTTATACCAATTACTAAAGAAATAAAATTATTTCAGAAAGTGATGTTTCAATAACTCCTACTCCTTTTAATGATATTTTTTACAAAATATAAAAAATACCCTTTTTTAGAGCACAATGCCAATATTATCATCATATAATTTTTATAGTATTTTAATTAGATCTAATATATTATAATTTCAAAATACTGCAAGTAGGTATTTTAACATTTGAGAACAAGCTGCTTCAAAGTAGAAAAAAAATAGTAAAGCTTATCAAAAACTTGAATTTTATATTTAACACTAGAGGAGAGATTTCTCTTCAAGAATGTGTAATTTTTTTTTTAATTGTGTAGATTTGATAGGGAAAATTTGGTGGGAGATGAAAATTGTCTATTTCCAGTATGTTCGACTTTGCATAGTTATAATGAGAAACTATTCTTTGAAAACTAATTTTTCTTCTTTCCTACACTAGCTATATATTTCATCTATAACATATTTTTGAAATCAAAGGAAAAAAAGATTACTTGCATATTCTTTTTTCGGTGGGAACAAGACCCTCATTTTTCTGCATTTTTCAGCAAGTTAAAAATGTACTTCAAAAATTAAAAAAACTATCTGAATTATTCTTCAAAAAAAATTTAAAAAATTATAGACATAAACTTCATCCACTTTACACATTTCATTAGTTTACATCATCTCCAAATTCGAAACAGAAATGTCATTTTTATGTTGTTAAAGTTAAAAAGTTTGTGTGTTATTGACCTTTTCCTTTATAAAAGTGTGATACAACTTTGTACTTTTACTCAGCTACACATTTACTTCATATTCACTCACCATCTAGCTCATGCAAGACTAAATAATTGGGAGCAAAAACATCCATTTGGGGGGTATGTGCAAGATCATGAGGGGCCAAAACTATGCCCTTAAGTGGCAATGAAAAATCAGGAAATCAGGGTTAATCAACTTGACGTGAAAATTTGAACTAGCTATCAACCTAATAGGCAAAAAGTTATAAGAATAGAATCTGTAGGAATTTGAATGATAGTGTTCCAAACTACTAGGCCTTTTCTAAAAAAACATTAATATAATTAGTGAAAAGTATAGATTTTAATGCAGCAGTACAAAAATTTCAAGAAAAAAAAGAAGAAGTAGGTGTATGTCTGACCACCTTAATCATGATCAAATGATAATAATTTTTTATAAGATTTTACATATAAGTAGTAGACTTGTGCCTGGATGTGATGAATATTTTTTTGGTAATTTTATTCCAAAAAAATAATTAATTATGAATTTTCTGCTACAACATTTTTAGAATAAAAAAACTTCCGTTGTCTAACCACCTTAACTCATTGAAAAACTTTACAAAATTCAATTTTTTATTTTTTTTCCCTTATAGTAGGTGAAGCATAGAATAAAACACATTTTTTGGATTTCAAAAATGTTATACCATCTAAAAGTCATTGTCATTTTTCAATTAGTATATAAATTAGCACTTTAGAGGTAACTCAATTAGAAAATAACTAGTAATTACTTACTGAATTCAAAATTTGACAGCAATTATATCGATAGAAAGTTGATAATCTCCTTAAAATACCCTTTTCATTTCATCAAATTCAGCTGAAAAAAAAATTATCAGCTACATGGTCGAACTCTGGAACTCAGAGAAACAGGGGAAAAACATATTTTTGTGACATTTGAAGAGTTAACCAGTTAGATTTGGTGCACAAAGCAATACTGAGCCTAATCGGGTACCCGAAAATCCCAACAGAATTTTGAATTTGAAATTTTCCTCCCCTTTCTCCCTCTTAATTTATTTCCAACCCCTTTCTCCCTCCAATTTCTCCATACTTCAATATATTATATATCAAAAATTATATATTAGATTATATATTATATATATTAAATATTACATAATATCTATTATATATTAAATATTTTATAATATACATTTTACATTTAATATTATATAATATATATTAATATTAAATGTTACATTATAAAATCATATATTATATATTATTTTATATTTATTATATATTAATATGCATTTTTACAATATATCACATTATATCTTCATATTTAATTGTATGTAATATATATTTTATATTCTAATATATATATATATATATATATATATTATATATATATATATATATATATATATATATATATATATATATATATATATATTATGTATTCTATATTATTATATAAAATATTATTGTATATATAATAAAATTAAGTATAGGTAATATAATATATATATATATTATATAGGACATATTAATATATAGGTTAATTACACCACTATAAGGTTTCCAAAGGGGTCATAGGGGGTTCCTAAGGGGTCCTAACGCTTGAGAAAATGTACCTAGGAACCCTTAGGTCCCCTATGTAACCCCTGACAACACATTAGAGCACTCAATTGTATCCCAAGGGGTTGTACGACCCCTTGGGACACACTTTAGTGTTGAAATGTGTCAAAAGGGGTCATGGGGACTTCCTAGGGGTCCCTAGTACACCTTATCATGCGTTACGACCCCTAGGAAGTCTCCATGACCCCTTTTGACACATTGTCAACACTTAAGTCTATCCCACGGGGCCGTATGACCCTTAGGACACACTTGAGTGTTCTGATGTGTCGATAGGGGGTTAGCATGGGACTTCCTACACATCCTAGTATGCTATATCATGCGTTAGGACCCCTAGGAAGTCCCGATGACTCCTTTTGACATATTTCAACACTCAAGTGTGTCCCAAGGGGTCGTATGACACCTTAAGACATCACTTGAGAGTTCTATTATGTCAAAATGGGTCATGGGGGACTTCCTTAGGGTCCTAACATGTGATAAAGGCATACTAGGACCCCTAGGAAGTCCCTATGACCCTTTTGAAACATTTCAACACTCAAGTGTGTTCCAAGGGGTCGTATGACTCATTAGGACATGCTTGAGTCTTCTTATGTATCAAAAGGGGTTACAGGGACTTCCTAGGGGTCCTAGTATGTCTTATCACACGTTAGGACCCCTACAAAGGTCCCCATGACCCCTTTTGATACATTTCAACACTCAAGTGTGTCCCAAGGGGTCATATGATCCCTTAAGACACATTTGAGTGTTTTCATGTGTCAAAAGGGGTCATGTGGACTTTTTTAGGGGTCCTAGTATGCCTTATCATGCATTAGGACCCCTACGAAGTACTGATGACCCCTTTTAACACATTTCAATGCTCAAGTGTGTTCCAAGGGGTTGTATGACCCCTTAGGACTTCAATGTGGCGAAAGGAGTCATGGAGACTTCCTAGAGATCATAGTATGCCTTATCACATGTTAGGACACCTAGGAAGTCTTCATGACCCTTTTTGACACATTTCAACACTCAAGTGTGTCCTAAGGGTTCGTATGACCCCTTATGACACACTTGAGAGTTCTAATATGTCAAAAGGGGTCATGGGACTTCCTAGGGATCCTAACATGTGATAAGGCATACTAGGACCCCTCTGGGAAGTCCCCATAACCCCTTTTGACACATTTCAACACTTAAGTGTGTCCCAAAGGGTTGTATGACCCCTTAGGACATACTTGAGTGTTTGAATATGTCAAAAGGGGTCATGGCCACTTCCGAGGGGTCTTAGTACACCTTATCACACATTAGGACCCCTAGGAAGTCTCGATGACCCATTTTGACAAATTTCAACACTCAAGTGTGTCCCAAGGGGTTGTATGACCCCTTAGGACACACTTGAGAGTTCTAATGTGTCGAAAGTGGTCATGGCAACTTCTTAGGGGTCCTAAAGTCTGATAAAGTATACTAGGACCCCTAGGAAGTCCCCATGACCTCTTTTGACACATTTCAACACTAAAGTGTGCCCCAAGGGGTCGTATAACCCCTTCGGACACACTTGAGTATTCTCAAGTGTCAAAAGGGGTTTATGGGGACTTCCTAGGGGTCCTAGTACTCCTTATCATGTGTTAGAACCCCTACGAAGTACCAATGACCCCTAGGAAGTACCGATGACCCCTATTGACACATTTCAACACTCAAGTGTGTTCCAAGGGGTCGTATGACCCCTTTAGACACACTGAGAGTTCAAGTGTGTTGAAAGGGTCATGGGCACTTCATAGGGGTCCTATTATGCCTTATCATGTCTTAGGACCCTTAAGCAAGTCCCCATGACCCCTTTTGACACATTATAACCCTCAAGTGTGTCCTAAGGGGTTTTAGGACCCCTTCGGACACACTTGAAGTTTCAATTCTATCAAAGGGCTCATGGGGGACTTCAATAAGGGTCCTAGTATGCCTTATCATGTGTTAGGACCCCTAGGAAGTCCCCATGACCCCTTTTTCACATGTTGGAATTCTTGAATGCTACCACCCCTTTGGACACACTCGATCATTCCAATGTGTCAAAAGGGGTCATGAGGACTTCTTAGGGGTCCCAATGCATGATAAGGCATACTAGGACCCCTACAAAGTTCCCATGAACCATTTTGACATATTTCAACCCTCAAGTGCTGTCTGAAGGGGTCTTACGTCCCCCTTAGGACACACTGGAGAGTTCTAATGTGTCAAATGGACTCATGGGGACTTTCCTAGGGGTCCTAACACATGATAAGACATACTAGGACCCATACGAAGTCCCCATGACCCATTTTGACACATTTCAACACTCAAGTCTATCCCAAGGGGTCATATGACCCCTTATGAATACACTTGAGTGTTCTCATATGTCAAAAGGGGTCATGGGGACTTCCTAGGGGTCTTAGTATGCCTTATCATGTGTTAGGACCCCTAGGAAGTCCCCATAACCCTATTGAGCACATTGGAATGCTCAAGTGTGTCCTAACGGGTCCTACGACCCCTTCAGACACACTTGATCATTCAAATGTTTTGAAAGGGGTCATGGGGGACTTCCTAGGGGGTACTAGTATGCCTTATCACATGTTAGGACCCTAGGAAGTCCCCATAACCCCTATTGACATATGGGAATGCTCAAGTGTGTCCTAACAGGTCCCACAACCCATTGGGACATAGTTGTGCATTAAAATATTTCAAAATGAGTCATGAGGATGTACTAAGGGTCCTAGTATGCTTATCTATGTGCTAGGACCACTAGGAAGTCCCCATGATCCCTTTTTGACACATTAGAACCCTCAAGTGTGTCCTATGAGATCCTACAACCCCTTCGGACACACTTGAGGGTGTTGGAAACAATTGTCTAAAGAAAATTGCTACTCAAATTATGTATTGTCTTTGATGTCACACAATGTCATAGTCTGCAACAATCAGTACCTACCGAGCTCAGTTGGGTCTACCCTGGCATTAAAATTAGTGTTTACTGAGTTCACTCAGTTATCAAAGAAAAATCAACATGTTACCGAGTTCACTCGGTTATCAAAGAATAATTAGCATTTACCGAGTTCACTCGGTTGTCAAAGAAAAGTTAGCATTTACCGAGTTCACTCAATTATCAAAGAAAAAGGATTATCAGTGTTTACCGAGTTCTCTCGGTGTCCAAAAGATTGTAGAAATTTCATTACGGTCACCGAGCACTGTCGGCCCTTGAAGGATCTTTGCAAATAAAGTTTTCTTAATTCAGCCAACTGTTATACTAAGTAATGCCGATTTGACAAATCTAAAATCATATAAATAAAAGGTCAAGTGTGAAAAATGAAAGAAGATTATATAGAAGAAAGACAGGAAAGGGGTGTGTGTGCGAAATTGTGAAGGATGACCCAGATATCCTTGTGGAGTAGTAGAGATATATTTGATCAGGGAAGGATCTCACTTATATAAAACAGAGATCTGTAATCAGCAAGGCAATTGCTATTATTATATAGGTCATTTTCATTGTTACCTTTTATCATGTAACAGTGAATTCTAAATCTCTAATTGAGTTGGTTTAACAACCATATTGTAAATCCTCTAACAAGGTGACAATTCCATTGAATTGTTCTCAAGACCTCTTACCAGGCCACTCGTAGCAGGGTGATTAAATCCTCTAACAAGGTCACACCTAACAGTGTGTTTTGTAACCTTTTACCAGGTTGGCTTCTAACCGGGCATCACTTCAAAAAAGTGAAAATCAGTATCTAGATACATTGGTGGTTTTTCCTATATTGGGTTTCCACGTTAAATCCTATTTCTCTTGTGTTCTTAATAGTTATCTTAATCATATACAAGTGGTGATGAATATCTAAAAAATAATTTTACTAATACTCTCTGCATCTACCAAGTTACTGCAATCTATTTACCGAGTGTTAAACAGATAATATTCATTAAGATATCCTAAGGGATCTGGAAAGAAATAATAGTGAAGTGTTTTATGGTTGACTGATTCACCCCCCCTCTCTTAGTCACTTCATCCATATTCCATCAATTGGTATCAGAGCTTTTGGTGCTTGTAGGAAGGGTTTCAAGGACCTAAGCTAAAGATCAAGATGTCTTACAAGAGAGAAATTCCAAATCTCAATAGAGATAACTTTTCAGCATGGCAAGGTCTCATGAGGCTTCATCTGGCTTCCATTGGTGATTCAGGATGCAAATACATTGATGAAGAATACACAGTTCCTACTGGCGCATTAACTGTTGAAGACATTGTAGAGAAAAAGAGTCATAACACCATGATGATAGACATTGCATCAGCTCTCAGCTATGAAGAATTTGATGAAATTAAAGAATGCACTACTGCATATGAAATGTGGATCAAACTGAAGAAAATATATGGTGGTGATGCAAATGTGAGAAGAGCCAAAGCAGAAAGCCTAAGAGGACAGTTTGACAAAATGAATATGAAAGAAGATGAAAATATTGCAAAATATGTTGAAAGGATCAATGCAAGTGTTAGTGCAATTAGAGCTTCTGGAGGAAAAATCACTGATGAAACTATTATAAGCAAGGTACTCAGAACATTACTCCCTATCTATGCAATAAGAGTATCAGCTATTCAAGAAAGAAGATGTGAAACAAACCACAATATAACTTTGGATGCTTTAGTTGGAAGATTGACAGCCTTTGAATTAAAACTATGACAACTATGTTCCAATTTCCAAAAATATTGAGTCAGCATTTGAGGCCAAGGTTTCACTAAGGGAGAACAAGAAAATAAAAGAAGTTCAGTCAGAAAGTGAAGAAGTATCAGAAGAAAGTTTTGATAGTGATCTTGAAATTGTAGAAGCACTACTTGCAAAGAAGTACTCTAAAGGGAAAGGTAAATATAAAGGTAAAACTCCTTTAATCTATTTTTCATGTGAAGAAATTGGACATATTGCAGCTAGGTGCCCAAACAAGCAAGCCAAGGAAGAGAAGAGAGGTCACAAGTACTATGGCAAAAAGAATTTCAAATCATTCAAGGATAAAGGTAAGAAAACATGTTTTATGGCTAAAGATTCTAATGATAGTGAAGAAGAAATTATCTTTATTGCTATAAAAGATGAATCTGATGATGATGAAGATAAGATGGCACTTATTTCTCATATAAGCAAAGATGATATATGGATAATAGACAGTGGATGTTCACATCACATGATTGGTGACAAGACAAAATTTGAATACCTAGAAGACTGTGATAGTGGCAATGTAAGATTTGGAAACAATGAACCTTGTTGTATAAAAGGAAAAGGAAGAATCTCATTAACCAAAGAACTCATATGTGATAATGCTTATTGGGTTGAAGGACTAAAACATAATCTTCTAAGTGTAGCATAGCTAATCAACATTGGTTTCAAGGTTGAATTCATGAATAGTCAAGCAAGACTGCTGGATGGAAAAGGAAAACTCATTGGATCAGGCAAACAAACAAAAGGTAACTTATTTTATCTTGATCTCAGTGAATGTTCATGTTTTATTGCTCAAATTGAAGAAAGTTGGCTATGGCACAAAAGGTTATGTCATGTGAATTTTGATAACATGATGAAAATAAGCAAATTCAAGAAGGTAAGAGGCATTCCTACTTTGAAGAAACCTGATACTGGTCTATGTAAGAATTTTCAGACTGGCAAAATGAGTAAGACTAGTTTTAAGAGTAAGAACTATCAGTCTAAAGAGATTTTGGAAATTGTGCAGACTAATTTTTGTGGACCTATTGGAATAGAAAGCTATACTGGAGATAAATTCTTTATTCTTTTCATTGATGATTATTCTAGAATGATGACTGTTATGTATTTAAGAGAAAAGTCAGAAGCATTTGAAAAGTTCAAATGGTACTTGGCAAGAGTGGAAAAGGAAACAGGGAAAAGATTGAAATGCTTAAGATCAGACAGAGGTGGTGAATTCATCTCCCATGAATTTAACAACTTTTGCATTGAAAAAGGAATCAAAAGATAGGTATCAGCTCCTAGAACTCCTGAGCAGAATGGAATAGCTAAAAGAAGAAATAGATCTATTATGGATTGTCCAAGGACTTTAATGATAGAAAAGAACATCGCCATAAAGTATTGGAAGGAAGCTATCAGCACTGTAGTTCATACCTTGAACCGAGTACAATTGAAGAAAGACACATTCAAAACTCCTTATGAGTTATGGTATGGCTATAAACCCAATGTAAGTTACATGAAAGTATTTGGTAGCAAGTGTTATATCTTAAAAGAATCCAGAAGAAATAAATTTGATGTGAAAAGTGATGAAGGAATATTCCTAGGATATTCTAGCAAAAGTAAGGCATACAAATGTCTGAACTTGTCTACTCACAAAGTCATAGAAAGTATAAATGTAAAATTTGATGAGTTTGCAGAAAAGACTGAAGAAGAAAGCAAAAGGGAACCTAAAAACTACAGGAGATTTGTTTACATTGAACCTGAAACATTGCCAGACACAACTATCAATAAGGAAACTATATCTACCGAGCCTAGCATAGTAACCGAGTCACAAGAAGAAGTTCAAACCGAGTCACAGGAAGAAGTTCAAACCGAGTCACAGGAAGAAATTCAAACCGAATCTCAGCCTGAAGTTACCGAGAAAATATCTACCGAGCCAGAGCAACCTGAAGAAGAGATCCTAGAAGACAACAACATGACTCATTCAAAAAGCAAGGAACCTATACTAGCCAAATATGTCAGAAGGCATCATACACCAGATCAAATTATTGGAAACAAATCAGATGGTACTATGACAAGAAGTAAGCTAAAAGGTACATGTCTGCTTACTGATTTTGAACCTAGAAATATCAAAGATGCATTGAAAAATGAAAGTTGGATTGAAGCAATGAATGAAGAATTAGAACAAATACAAAAGAACAAAACATGGACTCTTGTACCTAGACCTAAAGATAAGAATGTAATTGGAACAAAATGGGTATTCAGGAATAAGCTGAATGAAGATGGTCAAGTATCTAGAAACAAAGCTAGATTGGTATGTAAAGGTTATTCTCAAGAAGAAGGTATAGATTATGGTGAAATTTTTTCTCCTGTTGCAAGATTATAAGGTGTAAGAACTCTACTTGCTTATGCAGCACATAAAGGATTTAAGGTATATCAGATGGATATAAAATCTGTATTTCTCAATGGAATTCTTGATGAAGAAGTCTACATTGAGCAACCTGAAGGTTTTGTTGATCCAGATAAAAAGGACATGGTCTGCAAGTTACACAAAGCATTGTATGGTTTGAAACAAGCTCCTAGAGCATGGTATGAAAGACTCCATAACTATTTGATTCAGATTAATTTCAAAAGACCCAATGATAATAGCAATCTGTATATTAAAGAAGGACCGGATGACAAAATTGTATTGGCAGAAATATTTGTAGATGATACTATATTTACAGGGAATGATGATCAGTGCAAATAATTTTCAGAGCAAATGAACAAAGAATTTGAAATGTCTATGTTTGGTTTAATAAACTTCTTTGTTGGTCTTCAAATTCAGCAAAGCAAGAATGGTGTATACATTACTCAATCTAAATACATTAAGGAAATACTTAAGAAGTTTGGTATGGAAGATTCAAAACCAATTGGTACACCCATGTGTATTGGACTGAAACTTACCAAAAATGATGATTCAAAAGAAGTAGATCAGACCTTATACCGATCTATGATTGGAAAATTGTAGCATGTAGTACATACAAGACCTGATATTGCCTTAGCAGTTGGTATAGTAGCAAGATTCTCAGAAAAACCTAAGGAAAATCATATGATGGCAATCAAAAGAATCTTAAGGTACTTAAGAGGAACTGAAGAATATGGTTTGTGGTATAAATTTGGAGGCAATCTAGACTTAAAAGTGTTTACTGATGCTGATTGGGCAGGGAACATTGATGACAGAAAAAGTACAAGTGGTGGAGCATTTTTTCTTGGAAAAAGACTGGTATCCTGGACCAGTAAAAAACAAAATTGCAAATCTCAATCCACAGCTAAAGCAGAATATGTTGCTACTGCAGTAAATTGTTCAAATATTATTTGGTTTAAATAGTTATTACAAGGTATGAAGGTTGAGATCAAAGAAACAGTTGTTATATTTTGTGACAATACAAGTGCAATAAACATTTCGAAGAATCCAGTAATGCATTCCAAAACAAAGCACATTGCTATGAAATATCACTTTGTCAGAGAATTGGTGCAGGACAAGGAAATCAGATTAGAATATATTCATACAAAAGAGCAGATTGCAGACATTTTCACCAAACCATTACCCAAGGATGCATTTGTGTATCTAAGAGGTAAGTTAGGGGTCATTCCCCTATCCGAGGCTCACTAAATATAGTTTTAGTGATGCATCAACTAGAACATGATTGAAAATCAACAAGTTGATGCAGCATATTCAAGGAATCATTGCATATGAATTAGTACTTGAGGTACATTAGTTTACACTGGTAATATGTGAATTGTCTTTGGCATGTGTTGTCAAAGAGGGAGTGTCTTTGTTATGTCTTTGCTATTACTTCAAGAAATTTTCAATAGTCAGGAGGAAGAGTTTTTCAAGAAAAAGGAAGTTTGCTGACAGAGGGAGATTTGAATCTGAATCGAGCTAATCCTTTCAAAATTTCTTATGCTATGACATATTGTGTTGCCATCAATGCCAAAGAGGGAGATTGTTGGAAACAATTGTTTGAAGAAAATTGCTACTCAAATTATGTATTGTCTATGATGTCACACAATGTCATAGTCCACAACAATCAGTACCTACCGAGCTCAGTCAGTCTGCCTGGCATTAAAATTAGTGTTTACCGAGTTCACTCGGTTATCAAAGAAAAATCAGCATTTACCGAGTTCACTCGATTATCAAAGAAAAATCAGCATTTACCGAGTTCACTCGGTTGTCAAAGAAAAGTTAGCATTTACCGAGTTCACTCGGTTATCAAAGAAAAAGGATTATCTATGTTTACCGAGTTCTCTCGGTGTCCAAAAGATTTTAGAAAATTTCATTATGGTCACCGAGCACTGTCGGCCCTTGAAGGATCTTTGCAAATAAAGTTTGCTTAATTCAGCTGACTGTTATACTAAGTAATGCCGATTTGACAAATCTAAAATCATATAAATAAAAGGTCAAGTGTGAAAAATAAAGAAGAAATATAGAAGAAGATATATAGAAGAAAGACAGGAAAGGTGTGTGCGAAATTGTGAAGGATGACCAGATATCCTTGAGGAGCAGCAGAGATATATTTGATCAAGAAGGATCTCACTTATATAGAATAGAGATCTGTAATCAGCAAGGCAGTTGCCTTATTATACAGGTCATTTTCATTGTTACCTTTTTATCATTGTAACAGTGAATTCTAAATCTCTTAACCAAGTTGGTTTAACAACCATATTGTAAATCCTCTAACAAGGTCACACCTAACAGTGTGTTTTGTAACCTTTTACCGGGTTGGCTTCTAATCGGGCATCACTTCAGAAAAGTGAAAATCAGTATCTAGATACATTGGTGGTTTTTCCCATATTGGGTTTCCACGTTAAATCATATGTCTCTTGTGTTCTTAATAGTTATCTTAATCATATACAAGTGGTGATGAATATCTAAAAAATAATTTTACTAATATTCTCTGCATCTACCAAGTTACTGCAATCTATTTACCGAGTGTTAAATAGATAATACTCATTAAGATATCCTAAGGGATCTGGAAAGAAATAATAGTGAAGTGTTTTATGGTTGACTGATTCACCCCCCCCTCTTAGTCACTTCATCCATATTCCATCAGAGGGTTCTAATGTGTCAAAAGGGTTTATGGGGACTTCCTAGGGGTCCTTGTCTGCCTTATCATGCGTTAGGACCCCTAGGAAGTCCCCATTACTCCTTTTGACACATTAGTATCCTCAAGTGTGTTCCAAGGGGTCATAGGATCCCTTCAGACACACTTGAGGGTTCAAATGTGTCAAAAGGGGTCATGGGGACTTTCTAGGGGTCCACCCCTTAGAACACACTTGAGGGTTCTAATGTGTCAAAATGGGCCTTGTGGACTTCTTAGGGGTCCTAGTATGCTTTATCATGTGTTAGGACCCCTAGGAAGTCCCCATGTCTCATTTTGACACATTAGAACCCTCAAGTGTGTTCCAAGGGGTCGCAGGACCCCTTCAGACATAGTTGAGGGTTGAAATGTGTTAAAAGGGGTCATGGGGCCTTTCTAGGGGTCCTAGTATGCCTTATCACATGTTAGGACCCCTAGGAAGTCCCCATGACCCCTTTTGACACATTGGAATGCTCGAGTGCTACCACTCCAAACACACTTGAGCATTCCAATGTGTCAAAAGGGGTCATGGGGACTTCCTAGGGGTCCTAACACATGATAAGGTGTACTAGGACCCCTAGGAAGTCCCCATGAACCATTTTGACATAATTGAGCCCTCAAGTGTGTCCGAAGGGGTCCTATGACCCCTTAGGACACACTTGAGGGTTCTAATGTGTCAAAAGGAGTCTTGGGGAATTCCTAAGGGTCCTAATGCATGATAAGATGTACTAGGACCCCTATGAAGTCCCCATGATCCATTTTGACACATTTGAACACTAAAGTGTGTCTGAAGGGGTTGTAGGACCCCTTCGGACACACTTGAGGGTTCAAATGTGTCAAAAGGGTTCATGGGGACTTTCTAATGGTCCTAGTATGCGTTATCACATGTTAAGACACCTAGGAAGTCCCCATGACCCCTTTTGACACATTGGAATGCTCAAGTGTGTCCGAAGTGACCCCTTCAGACACATTTGAGGATTCCAATGTGTCAAAAGGGGTCATGTGGACTTCCTAGGGGTTCTAATGTGTGATAAGGCATACTAGGACCACTAGGAAGTCTTGGCAACCCGTTTTGACATACAATTTAAATATTATGATCTATAAAGTTTATATATTAATATATAATTATATTTGTAATACATATTAAAAAATATATAAAATATTTACATAATACCCCTTAAATATTATATATATATATATATATATATATATATATATATATATATATATATATATATATATATAAATTTATAAAATATTTCAATATAAAATATATATGGCATACAATTTAAAACCCCTAAGATATTATAATATAAAATATATAAATTAATATATAATTATATATATAATACATATTTGAACATTATATATAAAAGTTTAATTTTTTCATTTAGTCCCGCCATTTTTTCATACATGGAAAAATTGTGTACCCGACTTAAAATCAGGTACCCAATTAGGCTTGTGCTTTGGTGTTAGGTTTTCCCAAGTGTACTGACACCCAGGCCTACTAAAAAGTCAACATACATTTTTATGCGCTTTTGGATGACTGAAAAGTGTATTTTTTTACATCACCACTTTTTGGCCCCTCATGATCTTGCACATAACCTAGGATGTAATTCGTGCAATACCCAGTCGCACAACACTACAGTAACTTGCAGGGTGGACTACAGTCAACACACCTGTGTGGGGACTCACATTATAGACTGAGAGTACCTTCCTTATGGTATCACTCTTGTTGTGCCTTTCATTGACGACACTAGCAAAGAGGCTCATGATTGTACTCAGTTAGAGGAGCAGGGAGCAGTGCATAGTCTTGACACCTTGCATACACACCTAGACATAGCTCACATGAATCACTCTAGACGCGTTTCAAGCTAGCACTGTGTTAGTTGGTGGTCATGCTACCTTCTAGCCTATACACACCCCATCTCTCAGCTGTCACATGGATATTTATGGGTGGAGTGACCATCTAACCTCCCACATCTGGAATCTTGAATTCCGGTTGGTACTCACTCAATAAACTACTATGTATTTTCTCTTGAAGGTTGAATGGCTGAATAATTTGATCTCCCACACTATTGAAATTTACTATTATTTGCTAGAGTTTTTAACTGCATGGTTTGGAATATGCATTATATAGAATTTGTGTTTGTTATAGAATGTTTTTCCAAACATCTAAACATGTAGATGGAAAATGTTAGTTTGATAATAAAATTCCTATACACTGAGTACTACTACTTGAACAAGAAATATACATGCACATTCAAAAATTAAACAAGTAGTGCCAAAATATATTTACATAAGCACATTCAGCTAGAGTTAATCTGAAAATCCTCAATTGAGATTTGTCTTAGATCATTATAGTGGTATCAGAGCTAGCAATCTTGCCATCCTAGTGGGCTTATTTTTAGATTATAAAAATCTTGTAGAGGCATGCATAGTAGGCACAAGGAGTATAACTTTAAACACAACCAAGTTGAACAGGGACAACCAGATCCTTCAGTACAGGTTGATATAGAGGATAGTCATAGCAAGGCAGACGAGGAGATTATATTTGAATAGGGCACTCAGGGTATAGGCATGGTAGAGGAAGATAGAGAGGTCAGAGAAACAATGAGGGCCATTCATGAAGGACATGATCACATCATTGATGTGTTACATCAGCTTACATGGGTTATTCAACAACTAACAGTAGCACCTAAAAGACCCCAGAGCCATCATAATGGTGGAATCAGTATAGTTGGGTCACCTAGAGCTACTAGAGTAGGCACTCATACTACACATAGGCCCGTTATGCCTACTTTCACAAAAAATAATGCAGATGAAGAGGTAGCCTAGCCTAAGGTAGCAGTCATACTTCTTGATAATATTTTATCCATGCATGATGAGTGAGATATGCTACCTGATAGAGTCAAGGCTAACTTGACCTTTTTTAGTACATGGCATAGAAGAGGGAATTTGGCAGGGCACAATAGGGTAGGAGACCCAAGGGTCAAAACAGGGATCTAGAACATGCAAAAAATAAATTGGCCCTTCCTACAACCATTGCATAACCAAGGGGTGGAGGGTAGAAACATGATTTATCCTCTTGATCTTGCCAATCTGAACCAATTGCATCATGTTACACCCAAGAACTTTAGCAAGCAAGATGAAGAGATAAGGAGATAGGGGTTCCCCCTTCTGAAAACCTTTTCTTGGGTTGAACTTGACACCAAGTTTGTTGTTCATTAGCATCGAGAATCTGACAGTCTCTAGACACTCCTTAATGGTGTTAATGAATGGTTGAGAAAAAATAAAATAAGGAAGAACCTTGAAGAGGAAGGTCCAGTTGACCTTATCATAGGCTTTGGAGATATCAAGTTTTTAGGTCATCCTAGGAGATTTAGTGCGATCAATGGAGTGTAAAATTTTATGGGTAGTGATGATAGCATCCATAATTTGCCTCCCAGGGACAAAACCCTTCTGATTGGTGCTGATAATCTTCTTGAGAAGGGGTTTAATGTAGTAGACCATGATCTTATCAAAGACTTTTCAGAGGGTTTTGCATATACTAATAGGTCTGTAATCCTCCATAGCCCTGGGTTCTCCAATCTTGGGCAGCCACTATATAAGTATCATTGATCTGATGAAGAAGCTTCCTTGTTCTAAGGAGATCTCTTGCAGCCCTAGTCACATCCTTGCCAACAATGTCCCAAAATTCTTAAAAACACATCATGGGGAAACCATCAAGCCTAGGGACTTTGTAAAAACCCATTAAGAAGGGAACCTTTTCGACCTCATCCTCTGAAACCCATGGTAGAAGGAGATCATTTTCCTCAAAGGTCACAGACCTAGAGAGGTGAGATAGGAGTTGGTCCTGCAAGTCCTCTGAATTTTTAGAGGATTTTTGAAAAATATATGAACAAATTAATCAGTAGCCAATGAGCTCAATTGAATAGGATCATAAATCTCCCTTCCCTTATTGTCACGGAGGTCACTTATATTATTTCCTTTCTTGCATGCTTACAAAAAGATTGGTGAAAGAAATTTGTATTGTGATCCCCCACCTTCAACAAAAGAACCCAAGATCTCTGCTTCCAAAAAGATTCTTCCATATCCATAAAAACATTCCAATCTCTCTTGGTAGTTTCCTCATCCTTATAGAGATAAAAAAAAAGGTGTTTCTCCCTCTTTTGATAGCCATCCTGATAATCTCAAAAAAAATTTCCACACATAACATTGCAGATCACCTAACCAAGGTCGAGCACTAGTGCAAAACATTTGAGCATAAATTGGGATGAGAGGCCCACATGATCTCATTCCTGAAGGGGGCATAGAAGGGATGTTGAGTATCCACCCACTTAAGCAAGAGGGGGTTGTGGTTATAGGTAGTCCTAGGAAGAGAATCCAAGGAAGATGCATAACCAAAATCCTATGAGGAGGATAATAAAACATGGTTGAGGCATACTTGAATGAGGTGAGAGCATTTCTTGTTATTAGTCCAAGTAAAAGGATTTTTCTTCATTTCCATATCATAAAGGCCATTCAAACTGACAAAAATAGATAAATCCCCCATGTTTTCTTTGTAGTCCATCATGTCGCTCAATTTATTAGAAGGGAAAAGGGGGAAATTGAAATCACCAGCCACCAAGAACTTAGGATCCAGAAAGGAGAAGAAAGAAGAAGAGAGCTCATCCCATACCACTCTTCTACCAGGGTGGGTTTTGTGAACATAAATATTATAATAGTGCCAATGTGCCAAGGGGAAGGTGAAAGAAACATCAAGAAAGTGTTGAGAAAAACTTAGGTTATCCCTCTTAACATGAGAGGGGTTCCACATAGTGGAAATACCTCATGAGGCCCTAAAATCCTCAGAATAGTAAAAATGGGCCTTTGACCATAATTTCCCAACCAAAATTTCAAAATTAACAAAAGTCATCTTAACTTCTTAAAGAAATAGAATGTCCATGCTAAAGTCTTGGATGTACTACTTAAAAATAAAGTGTTTTTAGGGTGTGTTAAGTCCCCTAATGTTACAAGAGAGAAAAATTATTTCTTACCTTTTTTGGTTGAGGTTGAGGGTGAGATGCCTTCCTATAGAAATCTCCTTGGTCACACTCTTTTATCTTATGACTCTTTTAGATGGCCTTCTTGGACTAGTCTCTGCACCAACATGAATCTTCTTGTTGCTAGTTTTTATTTGTTGAGTCTTCCACTCTGCCTCCTTGACAACTAGGACACCCAGAGGGGAGGGAGTACCTACAATAGGTGTAACAAAAACTAAAGGCATACATGAAAGGGGTTTTAATAGCATATCCACCTTAGAGGGTGGGGATGAGGGAGGTGAGGGTTCTCTACCAAGGATACCACCCACCGATGGGGAAAGCCCAAATAAGGGTAGGGGAAACCCCAAGTCAAGACATCAATACCTGAAGCATTTCCCCTTCTTCCAGCCCAAGGGTTAGGCAACCATCTTCCAGAGTGAGGGGAGGAGGGAAGGGAAGATCTCCATAACACACTCCTTCAACTGGCTCAAAAATCATCTCGAGGATAGGAACCAATAGGGGGAAGGGGTAGTGCTATTGTTTTCCACCACATCTCCAATAGTTCTATCTTTATTCACAAGGGGGGTGGGACTACTCTCCTGAAAAGAAGTCGCATTGCTTGAAACAACTTGTTTCAATTTGGGATCCTTCATGCGAGGATCCTGACAATCCGCCTTTGTGTGGCCCTTGGAGTTACAAGATTGGAATAAGAGAGTATCATTTTCATATGCAATGGCTTGAGTCCACCTCCCAAGCTTAGATTTTAGGATCGTGAAGTTGGAATGAGTTTTGTTGATAACAACATTAACACAGAAATGAGCAAAGACCAAGCAATATTTGGACAGAGTTACCAAATCCATGAAGATGTAGTGACCAAAGGAGTTCTTGATCCACTTGAAGACCTACTCATCCAAAAATTAAAGGGGTAAGAAAAGTAACCTAACGCAGACATGTGTCATTCTACTAAGCTCAGCAGAGGGATCAAAACCCAGTTTCCACTTGGCTAGAGTGAGGAAATGATACCCATATAACTATGGGCTAGATAGGAGAAAGATCAGGTCCTCTAGAGCCATGAAATTGAATAGGAATAGACCCCCAAGAATAGCTGAGACCCAAATTCTTCCCTTGAGTTTCCACTGAGTTCCTACCGACTAACTAACCATGTCAATGGTGGGCCAAAATTGAACATTTTCCCCACCATAGCCAGGTGAAGACCAACCATAGTTTTTTCTAAAATAGAGTTGGGGAGAGTAATATTTGTTCCTTCCTCTATGAGGGATAAAGCATCCAAAAAAGGTTCCAAGTTTCCCAAAAGGGCCCCCACAAGTGCTCCTTTCCAATCAACCTTAGGGGGGGAAAAGGTAGGGAATTCGAAGCAACTGTCGTAGAATTCCTAATCGCCAACAGACTGGAATCAAAATTCAAATGAGGATATCTAAGAGGGGGAGGGGGGGAAGGTTCCCCCCCCAATGAGTACCACCATGTTCAAAATTCAAAAAACCTGGCAAACACAAAAAATTTGCAAAGGATTATTTCTTTGAGTGCCTATATAATATGTTTTTAGTTGTGAGAATGATTGTGTTTTCTCTATGAAATATAATTATACTACATAACTACATATTACAAAAGATATATCATTTATACAAAGATAAATGTTTATTCAATCTCTTAGGAATGACCTTTTCTATACAAGAACATCTTTATTCATTCAGGCTACAACTTACTATTTAGAATACTATTTTTGTAACATTTTATCATGTAGTTTATATGCTTGGACTTGGTTCCTCTAGTTGCAACTATGACATTCAATGAGAATATTTTTTTGTGAGGAAATCAATTGAATTTCTCACATCCCTATCTAAATTCACAAAGGCATGGTAACCCACATTCATTACTGCCAATTTTCTCATAGTGTAGTTTTTTTTACTATACTAACTATAAAATCTATTAATGTCTGAGCTTCAATCATATGATCATTTAGAATAAATATAATACTTAGATATTGATTAATAATAATATATATTGTGTATATATATGTGTGTGTGTGTATGTATCATCTTAAAATGGAAGCACTTCCATGATTAGAGCATTTCTCCCTCCGAGTAAGTGGTCTGGGGTCATGTTAAGTGCCTTGACTGGGTCTTTTCATGTATTTGGCTTTCTCCCCACTTTCCACTTCTTTCCTGCACTTGATTTCTTCATTCTAGGTGAAATTAGGGATAGGATCTCAAGGATTCTCCTAAATTTCCCTCTTCTATGGCTCTATTTTCTAGGTAGGACTTAGAAATAGGTCCCCTTGGCCTTTATCATAGTTATCATAGGATTTTATGCTTATCCCTAACATTTTGTCCCTCTCTGATATCATTTCTAGGTCTCTAGGCATCCCCGGGACCTCCTATCCTGGTTCTGACTGAATCTGGGCCCAGGGTCAAATTTGAGGTTGATCCTGACTAGGTTAGGATCAAGCTCAATCCTGACTAGGTCAGTCCCAACCTCGATTTTGCCCCCTTCCTTCAAATTTCCAGAATGCTTGATTTTCGGGCATCAGGCTTTTGGGATATTTGTTTTCCCACCTTCGGGTCAGCCATTTTGGGTTTCAGAATGGTAAATCTTCTAATTGCATTTAATCTAGGTATATTTTCTAAAGGTGAGGACCTAATTGGGATTTAATTCTCCAAGGTGGACTCTCTAGAGGATTGTGCCCTAGTTCACTATAAAAGGAGGCCTTCCTCTTTCATTTTCTCATCCACAATCAAGCAATTGACATCTATTATTCACATCTCATCTCAAGTGAAAGCAAGTCTTCAAGAATTCAAGCAAGTCTTCAAGCATTCAAGTGTTCAAGCATCCATCCATCAAGGAGATCCATTGTTAGCTATTGAAGGATTCAATCTCTTTGGATCCCCTTTGATGATCTATCCTTCTACATTCATTCAAGCCTTCTCATATGCAAAGATCAAGTCAAGATTGGTGTTGAAGATCAAATGCCATTGATTGGAGACATCCTGCATTCATTCTACATCCATTGAAGCATTCCTACTTGTGGATTTAAGGATTTGAATCTTTTACAAGGACTTCAACATAAGCGAGGTGATTTGTTTCAATTACTTTGTTTATGCACACTATATTTCAATTCAATTTCAAGGTTAATTCCTAAATTGGGGTTTGACCAAGGAAAACCTCCCATACAACAAAACCCCCCATTTTCTTGTAGGTACAGGTGCAGGATTTAAGATTTGAGAGAAAATTTGGATACCCTTTTTGGCGAACTTCCAAGATCTGCAAAAAGAATCAAAATCGGCCTTCAAATAAAGAATATAATATTTGACCTTTTATGAGGATCAAACTCAACCTAAGGTCATCTTGGAGAAAGATTTTTGGGTTTTCTCTGTCTCGACATTTCTAGTCTAGAATAGATTGCAAAATTGCTCGAAAGTACACATAGACATCATAAATTGACATTTTCCAGATCTACCCTAATTTGAGGTTATTATTTGTATTTCAATTATTTTAGATTTCAAGCATAATTCCTTTATAGGGAAACATTGGATTCATTCTCTCTTTCATATTCTTTATAGATTGATTTGATTGTGCATTAACCTCTTGGTTGATCAAATTGGATCTCTCTTTTGGGAATTTGGATTTGGGAATAGATCTCATATTTCCCCACACATCTATCTATCCACTCTCTCACATATTTGAATAGAGGTGAATCCATTTTTATGCCTAATGTGTGTGTGTGTATATATATATATATATATATATATATATACATATATATACATACATATATATATACATACATACATACATATATATATGTATGTATATATATGTATATATATATATATATATATATATATATATATATATATATATATATATATATATATATATATATATATATATATATATATATATATATATATATATATGAGGCAAATTTATATTATTCTAATATATGATTGATTGATGAAAACATTATAAAGTTGATTAAATTATTCTAATCATTTGTTATTAAAGAGGGGGCATGTCTCTTTGGAGACATGCCTCCCCAAGATAATATATATTTTGAGATGGATGGAAATTCTAAAAACACACAGAAGATGAAAAGTGCAAGTATTATAATTTACATCCAGATCAAATTATAAACAAGATATACTACTTATCTCAAGTTTGAAATTAACAACATGGTATCAGAGAAAAAATAATGGGATTAGAAATTTTTTTTAAAATGATGTTTGAACAAATTTAGAATTCATTCCGCTAATATATGCGATATAGCTTTTACTATAGCAAGTTGATATGGTCTCCTAGAGAAGGTTTTTAAAATATCAATTTGGAGTGTAGTGCATGATACTTGATGCAAAGACTACTAGATCAATTATTGTTACATGCTGAGCTAGTTTGGTGACTATGATTAATGGGGTATCGATGTAGTTGAGGACCGATTCAAAATCTACCATGAGGAATATTAAAGAACATAATTAATAATATTTGCTAGTATTATTCAAATAGAATGACTCTATAAATGTTCCATATATATTTTTTATGCCAAGAGAAGATATTAATCTTTGTATTGATGCGTTCATTCTTGTTGGGGTTCTGGCTTTGAGGGAACTTTAAATATATTAAAGTGAAGATATGGCATGACCGTGTGATTAAGTTTTGGGTTCTTTTATTAATCTTATATGGTGGATTAGTATGTGGGAACCGGCCATAATTCTTCCATGAAATAACATCGGGCTAACCTTCATTTGTTATCTGCCAAAATTAGAAAAGAATTTTATTGAGGCCCCTCTAAAATAACACTTGTGGCATATATAAGGCTTATCACTATATGTTATCTGTTACAAGTAGTGGTTGTCGTTGCACCAAAAGATCAACTTGTTAATGCTTGATACAACCACTAGACTTATAGAAGACACAGGAGGCAGTTAAGCCATGTCATGAATCCCAAGGGGAGTGCTAACCATTTTGCCAACAATCTCCCCCTCAGTGTTACCTGAGGGGACTCGACTATGACCAAGCTCTGATACCACTTGTTACAAGTAGTGGTTGTTGTTGCACCAAACTATCGACCTGTTAATTCTTGATACAACCACTAGACTTATAGAAGACATAGGAGGTGGTTAAGCCATGTCACAAATCCCAAGGGGAGTGCTAACAATTTTGCCAACATTATCCTCATAAATTACAATATAATAAACTGACCCATACATTTCAAGAGTATGAAAAGGATAATGAAGTGGAAGAGGAATATTAATCAAGACTAAAGCCCCCATATAATTTCTATTATGCCATACTAGAATGGCTTATATGAATTCTCCTAAGATTATCTGTGATGAATGTGACTAATCCAAGGGAATAGTTGGTGTGGGAAGTGAATTCAAATATAGAGGATTTTGTATGACTTTTAGTGACCTTAGGCAGAGTGGATGGTTTTCTATTACCATGGCGATACATCACTATCAGAGTCTCATTCTTAGAAAGAGTAAAATATTAAGGAGAATTATGATGAGAGTTGATTTATGCGTGATATTTCCTATATGGTCTCACCTTACGAAAGGAAATATTTGAAACTTAAGGTATAATAAATTACATTCAAGGTAGAAATAACTTGAGCTTTAGAGGGAGCATATAGAGAATTTAGTTCAGTCAACATTTGATAATCTTAGTGGTATTGATTTATAGGGAGTAGTCCATGTTCTCAAGTGATCCAAGAAACTATAATAGTCAAGGAGTCATATCTATCATAGATGTGACAATTCACCTAGTTTAGGGAACTCCTAGACTCCATGGTAGAAAAAATTGATGAGGAAGTGAAAATTGGAGATGACTCTGCACATGCAATCAAAATCATTGGAACTCACACCATAAAATTGAAGTTTGACATCACTATTCAACTCACTGGAGTATTGTTTTTTCTAGGCATAAAAAAGAACTTGATCTCCATATCTACACTTGAATATAATGGATATAGGGTAACCTTGATGAATAGTAAAGTGTTGGCATGGCCAAAGAACTATACTATTAAGAAATCTCAAACCATAGGTCATAGACAAGGTTATTTGTATGATTTATGTACTGAACAAAATCTAGCCCTAATTCATGAAATTGTAGAATCTAATGAAATATGGCATAGAATATAAGTCACCTCAATTGACATGTCCTATCTTCCATGGAAAGACTAGTCACAAGTTTACCCAAAACTCAAACAATAGCTTTCAGGGGCATGCAAGGGGTGTTCCTTAGGGAAAAACACTAAGTTTTATATAGTTCTAGTAAAAAAAATGATGTATTAGAATTAGTCCACTCGGATTTATGTGGACCCATGTATGTATCTTTCTTAGGACAGTTTCTATATGATTCAATTTTTGTTGATGAATTCTCTATAAAGGCCTAGATCTACTTACTCAAATGAAAATAATTAGAGGAGATCCATAGAAGGTTTAAGGAATTCAAATCCCTTACTAAAACTCTTCTGGAAGAAAAGTAAAAACCTTAAGGACAAATAAGGGGAAGGAATATACATCAGACATTTTTTGTTTTGTAAAATGTTGGGATTAAGAGGGAGTTCATTGTACCCTACAAACCTCCAAAAAATAGAATTGTTGAAAGCAAAAATAGAACCATTATAGAAGTTGGTTACTTGATCAAAACATAGAGACCAGTCTAGGATACTAAAACACTAGAAGGAGCAAAGAATTATGTTGCTCCATCAAGGAATTTCAGAGAAATTAAAATACCTAAGAGATTCTATAGTTATGTAGCTTTGATGAGTAAATTCATCAAATCATAACCTACTAATGTTAGGAAGTTTTTGATGATTTTTTTATTATAGGAGAAGATCACCTTATTGATCAATGTAAAAAGGACCATGCAAAAGAGTTTGAATAAGGGATTTAGGCCTTCAACATTACTTCCTTGGATTGGAAGTTTGGTAGAACTCAGACAAAATTGTGCTTAATGAAGGAAATTACACCTTGGACATATTTAAGAGATTTGGTATGCTCAACTTCATACCCATGTCTTCTCCCATAGAAACAAACTTTCATAAACTAAAGAAGGAAGCAACAAAATCTTTTCTTGCAGATCTTGTTGGACTACAACTAATTTTGAATCTGATTGAAGAATCTATGATTAAAAGATCACTGAGAAATTGTTGATTAGATAGGTAATATGATTAAATCGGTATTATGTTGTCATTGATGTCAACTAGTTTGATAACACTTATCTTGTAAGTTACTACACTGAGACATCTGAAGAAAAGTGGAAAAGAAATGAAGAGCAAATAAATCTACATGAGGAAAGATGTACAAGATAGATGAGGATAAGGAACACATTGAGTAACTTTTTGATGAGTCTATCACTTGATGATATTGACTTTATTATGTTACATTTATCTATAATGAAGTATAAAGCTGAAAGACACAAAGTAGTGTTGTCGGTAAATGAAGCATTTCTAGTATACACCGACAGAGTGTAGTGTATACCGACCGTCATGTTAACAGAGCAATGTTCACCAACACATTCTTTGTTAACTCAGGAGGACATAATGAATTAAATGATTAGTTTAGCCAATAAGATTGATGAGCTGGCAAGAGTATAACATCAAAGTAACATATAAAGTTTGTTACGCAGATCAACGGCTGACAAAATTCAAGGAAGATCTAACGGAGAAAATTGAAACATGTTATTGACACAAGTACCAAGAAATTTTTAAGCGGAAAAATCTGATGGTGGAGAAGAAAATGATTTACTCATCTATATAAGAGAACATAATTTCTTTAGTAAGGAGCTCGAAGAAGAAGAAGCTACAAGAATTTCGCATGAACAAGCTTTCATGCATTCTGATCATACTGGTTAGTGAGAACCGAGCTGTAGAATAGTTACCGAGCTACAGAGAGTAATTACCGACAGACAGTAAGTTGATGTAGTATTGAATCTAAAGTGAAATATTTATTAGAAGGATTTGTATGGACTACATATTGATCTGTAATCTGCAATTGAAGTTGTATTAAGGTAGGTCATTTTACTGTTACATATTTAACCATTGTATATAGTCTAAATCTCTTAACCAAGTGGATTCTAAAAGTCTTATGATGCATCATTCATAGAATGAACATTATTATCCTATCAACCCCATAGTGAATGCTGGTTAGACGATAACTTCTAGTCTAAAATCCTCTAACAAGGTCACACCTGACAATGTGTTTGTAACCTTTAACAGGGTTGGGTCTTAACCGATCTCAATTCAGAAGAGTGAACAATTTTGGGTTGCCGGTCCTAGGTGGTTTTTCCCTTTACAAGGTTTCCATGTTAAATCTCTTGTGTTATGTGTTGATTGTGATATTTGTTTGTTATCATACTTTGCATGTTACATGTTAGATTTGATCGGTAAACTGTTATAAGTATTAGACTAGTAATCAGTAAAAGAAAAGATAGTGAGAGTTATTATTGCTTACCGATGAGAAGAAATTAAAGAAGATGTTTTGAGTTATACATTTTGTTTCGAGACATTGGATAACTGATCCCCCCCCCTCTCAATTATTCTAACAGTTGGTATCAGAGCGTTGGTTGCTTGGAAAAGAGTTTTAAGGACTTAAGAATAAAGGTCTCAAGATGTCTAAGAGGGAAGTACTGAAATTGAACAAAGAGAACTTTGCAGTATGAAAAAGTAGAATGAAGCTGCACATATCTGGAATTGGGAACTCAGCACTAGATCTGATGGAAAATGGCTACATACAACCACCCAATAGTCCCCTAACTATTGATCAACTGAAGGATAAGCATGAACACAATGTTACTATGATGGAACTTGTTGCTTCCTATACCGATGCTAAATTTGAAGATATCAAGACTTGGAGGACTGCCAAAGAAATGTGGGATAAATTAGCACAAATCTACAATGGAGATCTGAATGTCAAAAGAGCCCGAGCTGAAAGTCTAAGAGGTAGTTTTGATGATATGAGAATGAAAGAAGGTGAGAATATTGTCCAATATTCAAATAGACTCAAAGAGGTGGTACACACTATTAGTGCATCTGATGGAGTAATTGATGATGAAACAGTGATAAGAAAGATTCTCAAAACTTTTCTACCTATTTATGCAATCAAGATTTTTGCAATTCATGAAACAAGAGCTACATCCAACCTCACTCTTGACACTCTGATTGGTAAACTTACAACCTTTGAATTAAACAACTTTGATAATAGTGTTGTTCCTTCTATTGAATCTTCTTTCATGTCTTCTCTGAAGATTGGAAAGTCTAGCAGGAATGGTAAGAATTGTGATAGTGATGACAATACCGATGATGAACTTGATGAGCTTGAAGCACTTATGGCCTGAAGATTGCCCAAAGGAAAAGGAAGCTATAGAGGCAAGCTACCTTTGGCATGCTTTAATTGTAAAGAAGTTAGTCACATCACTGCTAGATGTCCTCGGAAGAAAGATGATGATAGATCCAAAGACCGATCTGAAGGAAGCTATGGAAGAAGGGTCAACAGAGGTTACCGACACAACAACAGAGACAACTGAGATGAAAAAGGCAAAAAGGTATGTTACATAGCCGAAGATATTGAAACTGAATCTGATTCTGATGATGATATAGAAGTTGTATTTTTTGCTATGAAAGATGACTCGGAAGAGGAAGAGAAACATAAAGAGATAGTACTGATCTCTAAAGTAAGAAGAAATGATACATGGATCATAGACAGTGGCTACACACATCATATGACCGGTGATGTAGAGAAGTTTAATCATCTTGTTGAATATAATGGAGGATCTGTGAGAATGGTAAACGATGCACCTTGTATGGTAAGAGGTAAAGGCTCACTGATGATCAATGACAGACTACAATGTGACAATGCATACTAGGTAGATGGATTGAACTATAATTTGATAAGTGTGGCTCAATTGAACAACTCAGGCCAATGACTAGCTTTTGAGAGCAAAAAGGTGAAGATTTATGATGATGGAGGAAGACTTGTCAGAACTGGTACACAATCTAGAGGTAATCTATTCTATCTTGATATGGATCAGTCTTCTTATTTGCTAATAAAGGATGAAGATGCTTGGTTGTGGCACTGAAAGTTATGCCATATGAAATTTGATAACATGATCAAGATTAGTAGAAAGAAAAGAGTTAGAGGACTGCCTAACTTAACAAAACTTTATCATGCTATGTGCCATGAATGTCAAAGAGGTAAGATGACTAAGTCTAGTTTTAAAAGCAAAGACTACTCAACAAAGAAGATACTTGAGTTGGTTCATACTGATCTGTGTGGTCCTATGAGAACTCAGAGTTATTATGGTGATAGATATTTTATTCTTTCTGTTGATGATTACACTAGACTGATGACTATTATGTTCTTGAAAGAGAAATCTTAAGCCTTCAAAATGTTTAAGTGGTATAAAGCTAAGGTAGAGAAAGAAACTAGAAAGGAAATAAAATGCTTAAGATCTAATAGAGGAGGTGAATTTATCTTTGATGAATTTACTAACTTTTGCAATGAGCATGGAATCAAGAGGCAGGTATCAGCACCGAGAACACCTCAGCAAAATGGCATTGCTAGAAGGAGGAATAGGTCTATAATTGACTGTGCTAGAACATTGATGATACAAAAGAATGTTGCTTAGACATATTGGAGGGAAGCTATCAGCACAACTTTATATGTTCTTAACTGAGTACAAATCAAGGACTCCAACCGAACACCTTATGAACTATGGTTTGGACACAAACCTACTCTAAGTTATTTCATAATTTTTGGAAGTAAATGCTTTATCTTGAAAGATGAAAGAAATGGGAAGTTTGATTCTAAAGGAGATGAAGGAATATTTCTGGGATATTCCACTACAAGTAAAGCATATAAATGTTTAAATAAGGTTACAAATAAGATAGTTGAAAGTACTAATGTTCATGTTGATGAGTTTGATGACAAGTACATAGAGGAAAGTACAAAGGAACTTGAAGATTATGGTAGATTCACTTACATTGAACATCCAGAGTATCTACCGACACCGTAAGCAGTGTCAACTACTCGGCAAGGAAATAATGCAGTACAATAGGCACCACAAACTGATAAACATGAAGAAGCTACCGAGCAAGGAAATGACCCTGAGAAGGATGAACAAGAAAGGAGAAATCAAGTCTTGGCTAGTTTTATTAGAAGACATCATCCTAAAACAAAAATCATTGGAGACAGACATGTTGGAATGCAAACCAGAAGCAAAACAAGACAAGGTACATGTCTAATTTGTGAACTTGAACCTAAAACTGTGAAAGTTGCATTAGAGAATAAAGAATGGGTTAATGCAATGAAAGAGGAAATAGAACAAATAGAAAAGAACAAAACCTAGTCCTTAGTACCCCAACCAAAAGATAAGAATGTTATCTATACTAAGTGGATATACAGGAATAAATTGAATGAAAATGGTGAAGTCATAAGAAATAAAGCTAGATTGGTATGCAAGGGATATGCACAAGAAGAAGGCATTGAATATGGTGAAACATTTTCACCTGTTGCTAGATTAGAAGGAGTTAGAATGCTACTTGCATGTGCTACACATAATAAATTCAAAGTCTATCAAATGGATGTGAAGTCAGCATTTTTGAATGGTATACTTGAAGAGGAGGTCTACATTGAACAACCTAAAGGATTTGTTGATCCTGACAATAAAGACATGGTATGTAAATTACATAAAGCTTTATATGGTCTAAAGCAAGCACCGAGAGCATGGTATGAAAGACTACATACTTATTTGTTAAGTATTGGATTTGTTAGAACAAGTAACAACAATAATCTGTATGTGAAAGGTGAAATTGATGATACTATTATCATCGCTGAAATATTTGTTGATGATATCATCTTTGGTGGCTTAGATCTTGTCTACAAGGCATTTGCTGATGAAATGAAAAAGGAATTTGAAATGTCTATGTTCAGAGAGATTAAGTTCTTTCTTGGACTACAAGTGATTCAACAGAGTGATGGCATATTCATCACATAATCTAAATACATAAAGGAAGTATTGAAGACATTTGGCATGGAATATACAAAACCTGTAGGAACACTGATGGCTACTCGATGAAAATTGAAAAAGGAGGATGAAAATAATGAGGTAAATTAGACACTTTATTGATCCATGATTGGTAAGTTAATGTACATAGTTCATAGTAGGCCAGATATAGCACATGTTGTGGGTATAGTTGCAAGATTTTTTGCTAATCCTAGAGAATCACACATGATAGCTACAAAAAGGATCTTAAGATACATGAAGAAAACAAAGAATTATGGTATCCTAAGGAAGGGAAGTTTGAACTGAAAGTTTACACCGATGTTGATTGGGCTGGAAATGTGGATGATAGAAAAAGCACCACCGGAGGAACATTTTTCTTTAGTGAAAGACTTGTAACCTGGACAAGTAAAAAGTAGGCTTGTATTTCTCAATCTACAAATGAAGCAGAGTATGTTGTTGCTGCTACTAGCTATTCAAATATTGCATATATCAAACAAGTGTTGGAAGGAATGAATGAGGTAACCACTGACCCAGTGATTATATATTGTGACAACACTAGTGCTATTAATATTTCAAAGAATCCTGTGATGCACTCTAAGACAAAGCATATATCTATTAAATATCATTACTTAAGAGAACAAGTGCAAGAGAAGAAAGTAAAGTTAGAATTTGTTACATCTAAAGAACAACTTGTTGACATTTTTACAAAGCCTCTACTGAAGGACACATTTGAATACTTGAGGACTAGACTTGGGGTCCATCCCCTGTCTATCGGTCACTAAGCTGATCTAGATTTTGCATCAGCCTACATTTATCAGAAGATCATTCATGTTGATGCAGCATAGTTCACACTTTGAATCATGTTCAAGGTTGTGATTAAGTTTGAGCACTTGAACCGATGAGATATTAGTATACAGAGATACAGAGGAAGTATTGGACATCAGAGAGAGTTACTTGGCTACTACAAAGCTAATTGTTTATTTGTTTCTTTGGCATTTTTGTCAAAGTGAGAGATGAAAAATATGAAAGGAATGTACCACAATGAAAGGGAGATATGAACAATATGAAAGAGGTTGAAAGGTTTGAAACAAGCACTGATGAGAACTATCTAAGGGAGAGACAATCTGAATGGAACAAAAGAACTAAAAAGATTACAACTACAGAATGGTAAAGCTATATTACTTAATGTTGGTTCAGTAACCTAGTGATTAAACATATTAAGTCTATTCAACTTACAACATTTTTTCACAAAGCTGTAGAATGTATATTTGGTATGTGTATGGTATATTTCATATTACTTGAGTTGCCATCAATGCCAAAGGGAGAGATTGTTGGACTACAACTGATTTGGAATCTGATTGAAGAATCTGTGATTAAAAGATCACTGAGAAATTTTTGATTAGATAGGTAATATGATTAAATCAGTATTATGTTGTCATTGATATCAACTAGTTTGACAACACTTATCTTGTAAGTTACTACATTGAGACATCTGAAGAAAAGTGGAAAAGAAATGAAGAACAGAGAAATCTACATGAGGAAAGATGTACAAGATAGATGAGGATAAGGAACACATTGAGTAAATTTTTGATGATTCTATGACTTGATGATATTGACTTTATTATGTTACATTCATCTATAATGAAGTATAGAGTTGAAAGACACAAAGCAGCGTTGTCGGTAAATGAGGCATTTCTAGTATACATCGACGGAGTGTAGTGTATACAGACCACAATATTAACCGAGCATTGTTCACTGACACATTCTTTGTTAATCAAGGAGGACATAATGAATTAAATGATTAGTTTAGTCAATAAGATTGATAAGCTGGCAAGAGTATAACATCAAGGTAATAGATAAAGTTTGTTACACAGATCAACTATTGACAAAATTCAAGGAAGATCTAATAGAACAAATTGAAACGTGTTATTGACACAAGTACTAAGAAATTTTTAAGTAGAAAAATATAATGGTGGAGAAGAAAATGATTTACTCATCTATATAAGAGAATATAATTTCTTTAGTAAGGAGCCGGAAGAAGAAGTTGCAGGAATTTCATGTGAACAAGCTTTCATGCATTCTGATCATACTGGTTAGTGAGAACCGAGCTACAGAACAGTTACCGAGCTACAAAGAGTAATTACTGATGAATATTAAGTTGATACAGTATTGAATTTGAAGTGAAATATTGATTAGAAGGATTTGTATGGACTAAATATTGATCTGTAATCTGCAATTGAAGTTGTATTAAAGTAGGTCATTTTAGTGTTACATATTTAACCATTGTATACAGTCTAAATCTCTTAACCGAGTGGACTCTGAAAGTCTTATGATGTATCATTCATAGAATGAACATTTTTATCCTATCAACCCCATAGTGAATGCTGGTTGGATGATAAATTCTAGTCTAAAATCTGCTAACAAGGTCACACCTGACAGTGTGTTTGTAACCTTTAATAGGGTTGGCTCTTAACCGGCCTCACTTTAGAAGAGTGAACAATTTTGGGTTGCCGGTCCCAGGTGGTTTTTCCCTTTACAGGGTTTCTACGTTAAATCTATTGTGTTATGTGTTGATTGTGATATTTTTTTGTTATCATACTTTGCATGTTACATGTTAGATTTGATTGGTAAACTATTATAAGTATTACACTAGTAATCGGTAAAAGCACACACAGTGAGAGTTATTATTGCTTACCGACGAGAAGAAATTAAAGAAGATGTTTTGAATTATACATTTTGTTTTGGGACACTAGATAACTAATTCCCCCCCTCTCAGTTATTCCAAGAGATCCTACCCTCTACAAGCAGATAATTGGATCCTTGATGTACTTGGTTAATACTAGTATGGATATCTGTTATGCACTAAATGCCTTGAGTTAGGTTATGTTTGATCCTAAGGAGATACATCTTATGGATGTGAACAATATTATGAGATCACTTCAAGGTACTCTAAATTATAGACTCAAATATGAGAAAGTTGACTTGAATCTACATGGATTGATAAGTAGGAGATATTTTCCATAGAAAGTCAAATTGTGATATTGCTATCAGGATTCAACTGTGTATTTTTTTGAGTTAAACTCATTGACCCATATTTCATGAGTAGTGGTTCACATGAACCCATATCTCATGAGAAGGAATGGAATACTTGTCACTCATTGGATCTAGGTGATGCTCACAGAGGTGAAGCACTGGGACTTCCTAGGATGTCACCCATCCCAATACCACTCCAGCTTGAGTGCATTTAACTACGGAGTTTCCTCCATTGTTAAACCCACTATGCTTGCAACCCCATTTGTAAAACCTTCACCAAGTGTTGTGACTTATGAACCATTCATTAGAAATCCCCTTAAGCTCATCAATTGATAAGTAGGAGATATTTTCCATAGCAAGTCAAATTGTGCTATTGCTATCAGGATTCAATTGTGTAGTTTTTTGAGTCAAACTCATTGACCCATGTTTTATGAGTACTAGTTCACAATAACCTATCTCTCATGAAAATGAATGGAACACTTGGCATTCATTGGATCTAGGTGATTCTAATAGAGGTGAAGCACCAGGACTTCCAAGGAGGTCACCCATCCCAGTACTACTCCAGCTTGAGCATGCTTAACTACGGAGTTTCCTCCATGGTTAAACCCACTCTTCTTGCAACCCCATTTGAAAAACCTTCACCAAGTGTTGTTCCTTATGAACCATTCATTAGAAAGCCCCTTAAGCTCATCAATTGATAAGTAGGAGATATTTTCCATGAGTCAAATTGTGATATTGCTATTAGGATTCAACTGTGTAGTTTTTTGAGTCAAACTCATTAACCCATGTTTCATGAGTAGTGGTTCACATGAACCCATATCTCATGAGAATGAATGGAACACTTGGAACTCATTGGATCTAAGTGATGCTCATAGAGTTGAAGCACCAAGACTTCCTGGGAGGTCACCCATCCCAGTACTACTCCATCTTGAGTGTGCTTAACTACAAAGTTTCCTCCATGGTTGAACACACTCTTCTTGCAACCCCATTTGAAAAACCTTCACCAAGTGTTGTGCCTTATGAACCATTCATTAGAAAGCCCCTTAAGCTCATCAATTGGTAAGTAGGAGATATTTTCCATAGAAAGTCAAATTGTGATATTACTATCAGGATTCAACTGTGTAGTTTTTTGAGTCAAACTCATTGATCCATGTTTCATAAGTAGTGGCTGACATGAACCCATTTCTCATGAGAATGAATGGAACACTTGGCACTTATTGGATCTAGGTGATGCTCATAGAGGTGAAGCATAGAGACTTCCATGGAGGTCACCAATCCCAGTACTACTCTAGCTTGAGCGCGCTTAACTATGGAGTCTCCTCCATGGTTAAACCCACTCCACTTGCAACCCCATTTGCAAAACCTTCACCAAGTGTTGTACCTTATGAACCATTTATTATAAAGCCCCTAAAGCTCATCAATTGATAAGTAGAAGATATTTTCCACAACAAGTCAAATTGTGATATTGCTATTAGGACTCAATTGTGTAGTTTTTTTAGTCAAACTAATTGACCCATATTTCATGAGTAGTTCACATGTACCCATCTCTCATGAGAATGAATGGAAAAATTGGCACTCATTGGATCTAGGTGATGCTCATAGAGCTAAAGCATCGGGACTTACCGAGAGGTCACCCATCATAGTACTACTCCAGCTTGAGCATGCTTAACTATGGGGTTTTCTCCAAGGTTAAACCCACTCTCCTTGTAACCCCATTTGTACAATCTTCACCAAGTGTTTTACCTTATGAACCATTCATTAGAAAGCCCCTTAAGCTTATCAATGGATAAGTAGGAGATATTTTCCATAGCAAGTCACATTGTGATATTTCCTTCAGGATTCAACTGTGTAGTTTTTTTAGACAAACTCATTGACCCATATTTCATGAGTAGTGGTTCACATAGATTCACAAATTCTACATGGATTCAAAAATTCTGATTGGGCTAGAAGTGTAACTGATAGAAAAAGTACCTCAAGTTGTTGCTTTAGTTTGGGATCCACCATGATATCTTGGATATGCATGAAACAATCTTCAGTGGCTCGGAGTTATATAGAGGCTAAATACATTGCAGCCTCTATTATTGCAAGAGAAGAAGTATGGCTTTGGAAATTACCTATCAGATTATTCGATAAGCCCCTGAAACCTACAGTCATCCATTGTGATAATCAGAGTTGCATAAAACTTTCTATGAATCTATTATTTCATGATAAATCCAAGCATATAGATATTCCTTATCATTATGTGAGAAACATGGTGGAT
>BSBK01014594.1:0-37500 GCA_027943335.1 Chamaecyparis obtusa | reverse complement strand
TGTGTTAGCTAGAGACAATATGACAGTGACTTTCATGATGAAATGAGTTTTAAAATAGATTTTTATCAACCTAATTGTGTTAAAGGAGAAAAAATCTTGGGAGTGCAGTTTAATTTCCAAAATGAGGACATTTCATTATTCATGCCTTGTCCACCCCAACTATCAAGATCTAAAGTGGTTCATTATTATCTAGAAATGAAAGATTGAGAAACATCAAATTCAAAACATAATGAGTATGAAGATGACCAATTTGAACACAATCTAGATCCATTGAAGACATTAGTATTTTTTGAAATAGAAGATGAACAAATGTTATGTAGTGAGGGACCTTTAATAAATTTTCTAAATCTACAAATTGAAAGGGTTACAAAGAGCTCAATTCCTTCTGATAATGCTACTCTTATATTGGGTAGGAAATCTCAAATACTTACATTTAAAATGAGTACATAATTTTTCAAGAGCAATAAGAAGCAAGAAAGGATGAACATAAAGAGTTGAAGGAAATGAAGGAAAATAGTTGGAGACAAATAAAACTCATCAAATTGGGTTGAGAAAAAGGAAAGAAGAACACAAATTGAAAAACAAATAATAAAATAGAAAAAGAAAGAGGAAAGGATACAACAACAAAAGGAGAGTGAGTTGGAAAAGAAACAAAGGATGGATTGTAGAAAATGTAAGCTATCAAAAGAGTAGGTGAACAAGGGACTTGTAACTATTTTTGGAGAAGGTATTACTCCATGAGTTCCCTTGCCTAAACATCTTCAAAGTGTAAGAAACATATTCAAAGTTTTAACCCATGCATATTCTTCTATTAATAACCTCCAAGTTGGTTATGGTTGCAATATTTTTAACTATTTGATACTTTCATAGACAATGCTTATTTTCCAATTACTATGAGGTGGTCGTTTTGTAATATCTATATATCAATCTACAAATTCAACTATTATGATTAAATCTACATTTATATAAATGATGCAGGAGCATCCTGGGTGTAAGAGCAATCTTGCATCACCCAAAAAAAATTTCTGGTTTCTTTTCAATAAGGGCTATCTTGTGCAGAGCTTCTATTTTTTGGAAAGTTACTATTTTTAGTAAGTTTTCTGTTCGAGCTTAGAATGTTCTATTTTCTTCCCTAGAGGTTCATTTTTCTCGTATTAGCCTACCAGTAAAGTTTCATTGCCAGATCAAGTCTAGTTTTGAAGATATTGAAAATTTTTGATATTGGCAGCAGGGTATAGAAACTTCAAACTCAGTTTTGAAGGATTTAGAGGCTCCGAATAAGGTCGAAACTTCATCTAAATGAAGCTTTCCTAATTTAAGTGTTGTAGAGCACTTCACACCATTTCCAAAATGGGGTCATAATAGTCAATCGGGTCAACGGGTGATGACTTATGGTCTCCAGAAGTTGGGCCACCTGAAATGGCAGAAAATAAATTTCCTTCAAAATTGTTGTTTGGGCTTCAAAAAATGTTGAGCCAACTATGATGTAATGAAATGAAAAATAAAATAATGTTTAGTCAGCCTTTATGGCTAAATTTCTAGAACCTTCCCAGGCTGTGGAAAATTGCCTATATAACGAAGGTTGTAGTGTTGTCTTAGACAGTTGGGAGAAGTTCTGGGTAGATTTGGGTAATAATTCGAGGCTTTGTCCTACATAATATTGTAAGGTAAAATGCCCATATGGATTTGCATATTGTAATTCTGAAATTTGTAATTCCACATTTGTGGAGATAATAAGAAGCTCATTTTTTGTTCTTGCAAATTGTTGTTGTTTCTCTATTTTTGTTATGTGTTTCTGGTAATAAGGGGAGCACCCTTCATCAAGTGGTATTAGAGCGGGAGTTCCTGAGTGTGTAAAAAGATCACTGAATGTGAGGTAGTTTACACCAGGATTGTGGTTTAGGGTTTCAGTGAGAAGTGTGAAAATACCTCCATGAAGGGAATGTGGTGGAAGAGTTGTTGGTGTAACATTTGAGGTTAGAGTGCTCTAGAGACAAGTGGGAGCATTGAAAGAAGAGATTCACAGAGGAATGAATCTTAATGTCAGAGATGAAAGTGAGGATGAAGCTGAAGAATGAAATTCTGAAGGAGAAGTTGAAATTGGGAATCATGAAGAAGAAAGACTTTTCTGAGCCATTTCCAAGATCGGGAAAAGACCTAAGATTAAGGTTCCTACATTTTCAGGGAATCTTAACCCAGAGGAATTGACTGATTGGATCAATGAATGTGAAGAATATTTCAAGTATGAAGATATTGAGGATCCTGATAGGGTCAAGTTTGTGAAGGCCAGACTGAAGGGTCATGTAACGATCTGCTGGTGAGAGATTCAATTGGAGAGAAATAGAAGAGGAAAGGAGAAAATCAAAAGATGGGATTGAATGGTGGAAAAATTGAAGTGGTAGTTCAGTCCTGTTGATTATGATCTTGACTTACTCAAGAAAATGCAAAGTTTGAAGGAAGCGGGAAGATTTGTTCAGGAGTATACAGAGGAGTTCTATCGAATCCTCATTAGAACAGTCCATGTGGAAGCTGATAAGGAGAAAGTTGTCCATTACCTTAATGGGTTGAGGCTGAGCATTCAAGAGGAGTTGAGTTTGGTTTGAATGAATAGTATTGAAGAGGCATACCAATTTTCACTAAAAGTAGAGGAAAAGCTGAACAAGAAGTTTGAGAGCAGAAAAAATGGAAGAGGTCATGGTGGAAGATCTAGTGGATGGTCATATGGAAGCCGAAATGAAGATCTAAAAAATAAGGATGAGGCTAGTAGCAGCCAAAATCAGAGAGGAAACAATTCCAATCATTTCCATGATCAAAATAATAGATATTATAGAGGAAGAGGAAGAGGACAAGGCTCTAGAAGAGGAGGCTTTTGTGGAACATGTTTTCACTATGGAGAAGAAGGTCATAGGGCATATGAATGTCATCAATGCCAAGGAAGGACAGATAGGAGAACTGAAGTCCAGGCTAGAGTTTCACATGTAGATGAAGATGCCAATTCATCACATTCTAAAGATGCTGAAAGAGGAGAAACACTAATTAACAAAAGAGTCCTGCTGAGTGGGGAGAATGAACCTGAGAAAAAAAGAAGCCTGTTTCACACCAGGTGAAAGTGTGAAGGTAAATGTTGTGATATGATTATCAATAGTGGAATCACTGAGAATTTGTTGTTAGAAGAGATGGTGACAAAGTTGAAGCTCAAGAGAGAGAAAATCTCACATCCATATAGAATTGCCTGGGTGCAGGATGACCACAAGGTCATGGTTAGTGAGTAGTGCCTAGTAAAGTTCAAGATTGGTGGATACTGTTATACACTAAGTTTGCACCCTTGTTTCAAGCTCTCATAGTCTTGATAACCTAGTATAACATGGGAATCATCTCCAGGTTGTGGGACCTATGCTAACTGAGATGAGATCTCCAGGTTCTAGGCTAGTTCCTCTTGGATAATCACCTTAATTTTCTTCTTGACAGGAAAGTAAACTCTAAGGGGAAAAGGGATAGAAGGAATGCTTGAAAGGGAAATGACTAAAAGAAAACTATCCTACTAGGTGATACACCAAAAATATGGGTTTGAATCTCAATATACAGGATGAAATCAGTGAACAAACTTAGGTCTAGGAGATCACAACTCACTAAATAGGCCTGCATAAATATTTCATAGAAGGGTCTACAATAGAAAGAGACTATTCAGGGAAAGAGAACTTTCAAAAACAATAGCATTCCTAAAAATTTAGACACAATCTACAACCTACAAACAAACATTCACCTGTGCAAGTCGGCATAGGAATGAGACAAGATTGCTAAGGGGTTGAAGTATACCCACAAAAGCATTCACATCAAATCATCCACAATAACACACAATAATTGTAGAAAGAGAGAGGGATTAGGAACCTTGAGATATCACTCAAAAAAATACATATACTTCAATTCAATAAGAGATAATTAAGACAAGGAAGCATAGGGACATGAAGAATTGTCACAAAATACCTCTGCAATGTTTGAATTATCAATGAAAGAATACAATAGTAAAAGCCAAAGGGCAGAAAAAATTCCACAGATAACTCTTAAGAAAGATAAATTTATTTTCATTTGTCAACTCTCTGAGCTCTAAAAGCTCCAAAATCTAATATATACACCTCCTCTTTTTGCACGTAGGCAGGAGTCAAAACCTAACTAGGGTTACAAAGATTTTACAATAGAATAATATCAAACCCTAACTCAATCAAATCTGATCATGAATATATCTCTACAACATCATGGCTGATCAGATATTTTCTTTACTTGCCCATCCCTATACTGCATCAACCCGCAGACAAGCAACCTAGATTCATCAACTTTCTTACACAAAAGTCTCACCATAAATGCTGAAAAAGGTACTTCTTAGGGACAAGAATCAACCCATGAAGGCCACCCAGACTTCCTCATCATCCTCTTCAACTACAAATGTCCTGAAGACATAAATTATTAGCTACCTCACTGTCGCAGCTTGTTGAATCAATCGCTGGCAGAAAACCCTCTTAGAACTATTCAAATTTGAATTATAACGGCTAGCCGGTCATTTTAAAACATGATCGTCAATATCTTTTATCTCCTAGTAGTCAAATGGCTTAGATCATCCTTTCAACAGTCATGAACCTCCTTGAAAAGTCAAAATCCACCTCGGCATGTTTGGACCAATGAGAATCAAGCATATCAACATGTCAACATGTTTGGACCCACCTCGAACTTTTCTTCCTTTAAGTCATTCAGTGACTGCACGACTGAAGACCCTTTTTAATTCATGAAGTCCTTGGGCTTAACCTTAGTCTGGTCAAGTGATTCAATGAACAAGACATTTCACTGAGTCGTTGAGTCTTTTAACTAATGCTGGTTTCATTAAGCAAACAAGAGAGAACCATTTGGTCACTGATTTGCAGAATACTTTTCAAACCTGGGCTCAGACCTCCCACATCTCAATCTTTTATTTGTTCTATCCGCTCCATCAGCAAACATGTCAGTAGCCCCTAACATCAAACCTACTAAAGACAAGATTCCAAATGAATGGTGGGTGCATGATCTCATGACCGCTGAATATTCTCTCAGATCATGCGCCAGCCGTTGATCTATTTAAGCCAGGACCCTTCTAACAAATGGACCCACTACAAACCCTATCACCACTTGGAAACCAATGAAAACATGAAAAATTGGCACACCTGGCATTAGACCCACCTGACAGAACTTGAACACTTGGCGAAATGGACGGTCAGCGTATGATCTCATAGCTTCAAAAGATTCCTTTAGAACATGCACCAGCCATTGATCTATTTAAGCCTCTTACATCTCTGCAGATCCTCTGACATGGTCCCACTGACACACTCCAATCATCACCCCGTCGGACAATAAAAAGCCTCCAAATCAGACAATGTGGCAATGGACCCACACAAGGTTTTCAACATTGAGTAAAAAGGAAGATCGACAGCTATCGCGAGATCGCAAGCCTCTGATAGACCCTTCGCGAACTCATGAAAATCGTTGGATCTTCATAAGTAGGACCCCACATAAAATGACCATTGGACTTCTTAGCAAATACACGACTGAAGAAAGATAATTTTTCACTGGGTCACAAGATGTTAAGGACTTAACCGCCAAGACTTCACGATAAAGAGAACCAATGTAGTCGCCAGTTGACCGAATAAGAAAAGTAACCATTGAAAGACTTAGAGAACCTACGAAGCCAATAGAATTAAAGCACACATGGGTAATGAGGATCTTAAGTGGCCAAAAAAGGTAACGACCAAATAGGATGAAGGCTAGGGTTTGTAGAGTTTTTTGGGTATAACGACTACTTTTATGAATTTTTAGACTACAGACCAGGGAGTAAAATAAATTGCAGAGGCCAGGAAACCAGAAATAAATTCATGAAAATTTTAGGGATTCTTAACATGGTAAAAATAGAGACTCCTAAATAGATTTGGCCAAATTTGTATAGAATACAAAAACTAGGGTAACATTTTGGTGATTTCTGCTAGATGTCAGCCTGCTAGACATGGAAAACTAGTGACCTTGAGCAATCCATTGGGCATGGGGTCATTCTGAGCACAAAATTCTCTTGAGAGAGAGACAAAATTGGAACTGGGAGGAACAAAAACAATGTGCACGGGAACTTCTTGGAAAGCAGGAAAAACTAGGCTAGAAAACTGGAAGAAAGCAAGAAAACTAACCTATCTTAAACTAACTAGTGCAGAAAATTGGTCAAACAAAACCATTCACTGGTAGGCTAAAATAATTACCCTTCCTCATCAAAATATTACTCTTTTCATATTTGGTGCCAATAGAGAGAACATGGAACACAAAAATGTACTGAACTACCTGGCACATCAACCTTTGAATTTGGTATACCAGATTACTAACCTCAATTAGATCACAGATGTTGTCCCCCCAGGGGATCTGATAAGGTTGAATAAGACCCTGGTCACCAAAGAGTGGACTCTTAACATCACCCTCCATTGAGTCCCTGAGTATGCATGTCTTGTTTGACCCCACCTGTGCTAGATATCTGATAGGACACCCCCTAGAGAGCATAAAACCAGCCCTTCTTGCTACTTAGCATGCATCATATGAATGTCTTCATCATGAAGATCAAGAATTTTTCCCTCCATGATAATCTTCCATATGTTTTCTTCTTTCTATAGTTGGGACACAATTCACCCCTTGAAACACAAACTCCTCCTCAAGCATATGCAAGCCATTATCCTTTTCAGGAAGATGAGGATCATCAACAAGAGTTGTGCAGAAAGCATCAATTATCAAATCAAAATCATCTTGTTGCTCTAAGTTAGCAACACTTATATCATCTTTCCTATCATAATCAGTGAGCTCAACTAGTAAATTTTGCACTACCTTATCTTGCTCAATATAGAAAGGCATCTCCTCAAAAAGATTAGCTAGGCTCTCATCCTTTTCACTTTCTTTCTTATCCTTATCTGATTGCTCTAATCCATCTTGATGTAATAACCCTACCTGTTCCTCATGATTATCATGAAAAAGTATACCTAAAAGAAAAAAATCATCCTCTTCCTAATGGCTTGAAATGCTATGAGGTGTAGTAGACTCTTTAAGAATTGACTTATAGGACTTTATCTATTGCAGGACAGGCTCATTATCATTTAGGAAATAAAACCTTTTAGGTATCTCATCTATAGGAATAGGATGAAGTGGATGGAAATCTGAGACAGGGTCATGAATAGGCTCTAAAAATGCATGAAGATTAGGCTCCTTTTGACTAAGATCCTAAACTGGAGGAGAAATTCTAAAGCTTGGAAATTCAGCAGAAGTGTCAGTGGACTTACCAGGAAGGAAACTTGAGATTTCAATCTTGTGAGTCTCTTGTCTGGTCACTTGCTGCATTCCATCCTTAAGGGGATGTGCTTGAGAAACCACTACCTCTTGTTTAAAAACCTCTGACCTTTCTCCATCAAGAAGCTCATAGTTCAAGAGAACAAGCAGAAAATCTACAACCTCCTTCCCAAAAAATGGGTTTAGGTGACTGCCAACTACTTTGATGCCTTGTCGTGGGAATGTCTTCTTGACTAGATTACATGGATGGAAAGGCCTTTTTACCAAATTCTGCCTTTTTCTTTGATGCTTTTCTTGATATTGTGGCCTATCCTCCTGATATAGTTGCTCCTAAACTTGCCATTGCTAGTTAGGATTTTGATCCTCTTGTTGATAAGGTGATCTAACCTCCTAATTTTGCCCTTTTATAGTGATCAATTCTTTGGTTAGAGCCTGCAATAGGCTCATCATCTCTTTGTTTGTTGCTTGTTGATCACTTCTCACCTTGAGTAGCTCTTGAGGAAGGTCAACTATGGACTTCCCATAGCTAGTGCTGGCCTGAGGTTATATTAATGTAGGTATGGGAGTAAATTGAGGTATTTGTAGAGGTATAGTGGGATGAAGATTGAGAGAGATAGGCATAGGTGGCCTTGGGGTTATCATACCAGCCTGGATTAAATAATTTTTTGGCTTTACAGCTAAATAAAAAGCTTGAGGTAACTAAGTACCTCCTAAAGATTGAATCATGATAGATATATCACTAGTTAGGCCTCTCAAAAAATAAAGGAAAGAACAATCTGTTGAAGGCCTTACATTAATTGAAATCCTATTCCATGTCTTGAGAAATCTGCCATTAAAATTAGTCATCTGCTCTCAAGGATCTCTCCTTATAATTTGGAGTTGCTCTACTAAAGACAAGGAATCTGAATCATCCTCAAAGTATTTTCTAAGGAGATCTCCAAGTCTATCCCATGAAGTAATGGAGCCAATTGCCAGAGTCCTAAACCATTCAAGAGCTTTCCCTTTGAGAGAGGCTGCTAATAGCTTGGTGGCCACATCTTCTTGGGTTATGTTGTGTATGCTGCAAATGGTGGTCACATCTCTTATGTGCTCAAAAGCTATGGTCTACCCTTCACCTATGAAATCAGGTAAGCTCTTCAATGCTGCCAAGGGCACATCATGATGTTGAGAAAAATTTAATGGACTACCCTAATTAAAGGGTGCAAATGCAAATTGTCTTGCCATAAGAAGGGTCTATTTTCTTCATAAGCTCTATCAAAAATTGGGCCTGCTTGTTCTTAATACCAATGGAGTCATCAAATATACTTGAGTACTAACCTCTCTAAGGTCTGTATTATGCAATTAGTATATCAGACATAACATAATCTTTCAAACAATGAACTTCTTTTGCTTGTCCCACCGGGCATGCCAGAATTGTTATACACTAAGTTTTCACCCTTGTTTCAAGCTCTCATAGCCTTGATAACCTAGTATAACATGGGAATCAACTCTAGGTTGTGGGACCTATGCTAATTGAGATGAGACCTCCAAGTTCTAGGCTGGTTCCTCTTGGATAATCACCTTAATTTGCTTCTTGATAGGAAAGTAAACTCTGAGGTGAAAAGGGATAGAAGGAATTCTTGAAGGGGAAATGACTGAAAGCAAACTATCCTACTAGGTGATACACCGAAAATATGGGTTTGAATCTCAGTATATAGGATGAAATCAGTGAGAAAAATTAGGTCTAGGAGATCATAACTCACTAAATAGGCCTCCATAAATATTTCATAGAAGGGTCTGCAATAGAAAGAGACTATTCAGGGAAAGAGAGAAATTTCACAAACAATAGCATTCCTAAAAGTTTAGACACAATCTACAACCTGCAGACAAACATTCACCTCTGCAACTCGGCATAGGAATGAGACAAGATTGCTAAGGGGTTGAAGTATACCCACAAAAGAATTCACATCAAATCATCTAAAATAACACACAATAACTACAGAAAGAGAGAGGGATTAGGAACCCTGAGATATCACTCGAAAACATACATATACTTCAATTCAATAAGAGATAATTCAGACAAGGAAGCATAGGGATATGAAGAATTGTCACAAAATACCTCTGTAATGTTTGAATTATCAATGAAAGAATACAACTGTAGAAGCTAGAGGGCAGAAAAAATGCCACAGATAACTCTTAAGAAAGATTAAAAAAATTTCAGTTGTCAACTCTCTGAGCTCTAAAAGCTCCAAAATCTAATATATACACCTCCTCTTTTACCACGTAGGTAGGAGTCAAAACCTAACTAGGGTTACAAAGATTTTGCAATATAATAATATCAAAACCTAACTCAATCAAATCTAATCATGAATATATCGCTGCAACATCATGGCTAATCAGATATTTTGTTTACGTGCCCATCCCTGTACTACATCAACCTACGGACAAGCAACCTAGATTCATCAACTTTCCTACACAAAAGTCTTGCCATAAATGCTGAAAAAGGTACTTCTCAGGGACAAGAATCAACCCATGATGGCCACCTAGACTTCCTTATCATCCTCTTCAACTGCAAATGTCCTGAAGACATAAATTCTTAGCTACCTCACCACTGCAGCTTGTTGAATCAATCACTGGTAGGAAACCCTCTTAGAACTATTCAAATTTGAATTATAATGGCTAGCCGATCATTTTAAAACATGATCATTGATATCTTTTATCTCTCGGAAGTCAAATGGCTTAGATCATCCTTTCGATAGTCGCAAACCTCCTTGAAAAGTCAAAATCCACCTCGGCATGTTTGGACCAATGAGAATCAAGCATATCAGCATGTCAGCATGTTTGGAACCACCTCAAACTTTTCTTCCTTTAAGTCATTCAATGACTATGCAACTGAAGACCCTTTTTAATTCATGAAGTCCTTGGGCTTAACCTTAGTCTAGTCAAGCGATTCAGTGAACAAGACATTTCGCTGAGTCGCTGAGTCTTTTAACTAACCCTGGTTTCATTAAGCGAACAAGAGACAACCCTTTGGTCACCGATTCACTGAATACTTTTCAAACCTACACCCAGACCTACAACATGTCAATCTTTTATTCATTCCGGCCACTCCATCAGCAAACACATTGGTAGCTCCTAACATCAGACCCATTGAAGACAAGATTCCAAATGAACAGCGAGCGCATGATCTCACGACCACCAAATATTCTCTCAGATCATGTGCTAGCCATTGATCTATTTAAGGCAGGACCCTTCTGACAAACGGACCCACTGCAAACCCCATTAGAACTTGGCAACCAATCATAACATGGAAAATTGGCACACCTGGCATCGAACCCACCTGACAGAACTCAAACACTTGGCGAAATGGACGGTTAGCATATGATCTCATAGCTTCAAAAGATTCCTTTAGAACATGCGCCAACTGTTGATCTATTTAAGCCTTTGACATCTATACAGATCCTCTGACATGGTCCCACTGACACACTCCAGTCATCACCCCACTGGCCAATAAAAAGCCTCCAAGTCAGACAATGTGGCAATGGACCCACACAAGGTTTTCAATGGTGAGTAAAAAGGAAGATCAATAGCCATCATGAGATTGCAAGCCTCTAAAAGACCCTTCGTGAACTCACAACAACCGTTAGATCTTCATAACTAGGACCCCACATAAAATGACCGCCGACTAGGGAGTAAAATAAATTGTAGAGGCTAGGAAACCAGACATAAATTCATGAAAATTTTAGGGATGCTTGGCATGGTAAAAATAGATACTCCTGAATAGATTTAGCCAAATTTGTATAGAATAGGAAAATTAGGGAAACAAATACCATGATGAGGTACTATGTGATATCATACCAATGGATGCATGCCATATGTTGTTGGGTAGACCATGGTAGTTTGATAGGCGTGTTGTACATGATGGTCATGTGAATACCTATTCCCTGGCAAAGGATGGAGTGCGACATGCTAAAGCCATTGAAGGACATAGATGAAAAGGTATGTGGTAATTCTAGAATAAATTTTGTTGATGGGAGAAAATTCCTAGATGGTATGAGGCATGAGCATGTGTTTTTTTCTTTAATTCCAAAAGCTAGTAAAGAGGAAATAGAAGATGTACCTATAGAAGCTGCAGATTTATTGAATGAGTTTCGGGATATTGTATCTAATAATGTACCTGATTGATTACCACCGGTAAGGAAGATCAGTCATTAGATGGATTTGATTCTAGGAGCCAGTTTTCCAAATAAGGTAGCACATAGAATGACACTGGCAGAAAATGAAGAGTCGAATAGACAAGTACATGAATTATTATAGAAAGGTTTGATTCAAGAGAGCCTGAGTCCATGTGTTGTACCAGTAGTATTAGCATCGAAGAAGAATGGATAATGGAGGATGTGTACATACTCTAGAGAAATAAACAAGATCACAATCAAGTATAGGTTTCCATTACCATGAATGGATGATATTATGGACTGTTTGAGTGGAGCTATGTATTTTTCAAAGATAGATCTGAAGAGTGGATATCACCATATTCGGATCAGAGAAGGAGATGAATGGAAGGACTGTATGGGTGGTTAGTCATGACTTTTGGGCTAACCAATGTACCAAGCACTTTCATGCAGCTTATGAATGAGGTTCTGAAAGAATTTATGGGTAAGTTTTTCATTGTTTACCTAGATGATATTTTGATCTTTAGTAAGACATTAGAGGAGCATATGATGCATATTCATATGGTGTTTGAGAAGTTGAGGGAAGAGAAATTGTTGATCAATTTGAAGAAGTGTAGTTTTGTGAAGAAGGAGTTAGTGTATTTTGGATTTGTAGTCTCAACAGAAGGTCTAAAAATGGACCCAGAGAAAGTGCAGGCTATCCTTGAATGGCCTACTCCAAGGAGTGCTACTAAGGTAAGATGTTTTTATAGTTTGGCTAGTTTTTACCAAAAATTTATCAGAAATTTTAGCAATATTTTTGGACCCTTGACTGAAACAATGAGAGGGGATAGAAAAGATATCAAGTGGACTAATGGGGAAGATAAGAGTTTTAAACTATTGAAATAGAAAGTTATAGAACAACCTGTTTTAGCACTTCTAGATTTTAATAAGGTGTTTCAAGTAGACTGTGATGCTAGTGGTACTACAATAGGAGATTTTATGAGCCAAGAAGGTAAACATGTTGCTTATTTCAGTGAGAAGTTAAATGATGCCAAGAGAAAATATTTTGTTTATGATCAAGAATTTTATGCTATAGTTCAAGGATTAAAGAAGTGGAGACACTATCTGCTTCTTAAGGAGTTTGTTTTGTAAAGAACCTGTTACTCTAGATAGAACGAAGTGGTTGGATTTCATCATTTAGGATGATATTCTATTTAGAGGGAGTCAGTTGTGCATTCCATGAAGTTCTATGAGGGAGAATCTCATCAAGGAGAAGCATAACAGAGGATTGGTTGGACATTTTGGTCATGATAAAACCCTTGCCTTGGTTAGTGAGAATTATTATTGGCCACAGTCATAGCAATATGTCAAGAAGTTTGTACAGAGTTGCAGAGTATGTCAGATGGAAAAAGGAGTGAGGAGAATACAAGGTTGTATCAGCCATTACCTATACTAGAGAATCCTTGGGAGGATATCAGTATGGATTTTGTTCTTGGTTTGCCAAGGACTCAGCGGGACATGATACAATTTTTGTGGTGGTTGGTAGATTTTCAAAGATGACACATTTTATTCCCTGCAAGAAGACTAATGATGCAGTTCATGTGGCAGAATTATTTTTCAAAGAAGTGGTGAGACTACATGGTTTACCAAAGAGTGTAGTTTCAGATCGAGACACTAATTTTGTTGGATATTTCTGGCATACATTATGGAAGAAGTTAAAGTTAGATTTGAAGTTCAGTTCATCACATCATCCACAGATTGATAGACAGACAGAGGTGGTGAATAGGAGTTTGGGGAATTTGCTGAGATGTTTGGTTGGAGATAAGCCAACAAGATGGGATTTGATTTTACCATAGGTTGAATTTGCATACAATAATTCTATCAATAGGAGCACTAGTAAATCACCATTCTAGATTGTATATGGAAGTAGTCCCAAAAATGCATCTGAGTTGAGTAAGATAGATAAAGGAGAAATAACTAGTGCTAAAGTTGAGGATTTTGCAGAACATTTGAAGATGAGGAGGTGAGGAAGCACATTACCAAGATGAATGTGTAGTATAAAGCTAAGGTAGTTGAGAAAAGAAAACATAAGGAATTTCAGGTTGGAGATGAAGTCATGGTTCATTTGTGGAAGGAGAGATTTCCAGTTGGTACATATAACAAGTTGAAAATGAAGAAGTTTGGGCCATGTAAGATACTGAAGAAGCATGATTCAGGAAATGCCTATGATGTATAATTACCTACTGAGCTAAATATTTCACTAGTGTTTAACATTTCAGATCTGACATAGTATCATGAGGGAGGTGTTGAAGATGAGATCACATTAGCACAGTGGAGTATTCCAGCAACTAGTTCAGCTACCAAGGAGATTGAAGACATACTAGAGAGTTGTGTTGGTAGAAGCACAAGGAACATGACATATGAAGAATATATGGTCAAATGGAAAGGATGACCAGTTGAAGATTCACCATGGATGACAAAGGAGGAGGTTAACTGTCTTGGTTTTCCTCTTCACCCCTGATTCATGACACGATCACTTCTCAAATTACCTTAGGTGTTTGATGTAGGAGCATCTTGGGTGTAAGAGAAATCTTGCATCACCCAAAAAATATTTCTGGTTTCTTTTCAATAAAGGGCTATCTTGCGCAGAGCTGCTATTTTTTAGAAAGTTACTATTTTTAGTAAGTTTTATGTTCGAGCTCAAAATGTTCTATTTTCTTCCCTAGAGGTTCATTTTGGTTGTATCAACCTGCCAATAAAGTTTCATTGCCAGATCAAGTCTAGTTTTGAAGATATTGAAATTTTTTGGTATTGGTAGTAGGGTACAGAAACTTTGAACTCAATTTTGAAGGATTTAGAGGCTCTGGATGAGGTCGAAACTTTGGCTGAAGGAAACTTTCTTAATTTAAGTGTTGTAGAGTAGTTCATGCCCTTTCTGAAATGGGGTCATAATAGTCAATCGGGTCAACGGGTGATGACTTATGGTCTCTGGAAGTTGGGCCACCTGAAATGGCAGAAAATAAATTTCATTCAAAATTGTTGTTTGGGCTTCAAATGATGTTTTGAGCTGACTATGATGTAATAAAATGAAAAATAAAATAATGTTTGGTTGGCCTTTATGGCTAAATTTCTGGAACCTTCCCAGGCAGTGGAAAATTACCTATATAGGGAAGGTTGTAGTGTTGTCTTAGGCAGTTGGGAGCAGTTCTGGATAGATCTGGGTAATAATTCAAGGCTTTTTCCTATAGAATATTGTAAGGGAAAATGTCCATGTGGGCTTGCATATTGTAATTCTAAAATTTGTAATTCTACATTTGGGGAGATAATAAGAAGCCCATTTTTTGTTCTTGCAAATTGTTGTTGTTTCTCTGTTTCTGTTATGTGTTTGTGGTATTAAGGGGAGCACCCTTCATCAATAAATTTTTATTCAAATATGAAAAATGGACAACAAATTGGGAAATGTTACCATTATTTTACTCATCTTTGGTAACCTAGTTACTAGATGAGCTAATGTACCCTAGTTTGTGTTATTAATGGTCTTGCTTAATATTTGTGTTCATTTCATTTGCAAAGTACATGAAAGGGAAAGGAGATAAATTTCTACATCTAAGATTACATGTGCATATATCAATGGTAAGTATGCTATACAAAAGGGGAAAGAACTAAAAAGAACAATTATATGAGGCTCACACATGTCGTAAGCACAGCCATTGCTAGAATTGCATAAATGAGTGAAAATATACATATATAATGAGCATAGATACAAGGGTACCAGACATTGCCTAGTAATGAGCCTATCTCCATGGTGTTCCTAGTGTGCTCCTGTGATCCTGAACCTATAGATAAGAGAAGAGAAGCGAGTTAGATCCATCAGATCTAAACAATACCTGGTATCACGATATTTATCTACAAGCATGCATACATGCACTCAACTATACACCTCTGACAAGGACTATACTCAGGGCATGTACATAAGAGAGGCTCTAAAAATAAAAGAGTACCATTGTTTTCACTAATGTGTTTGTTCCATGTGCAGATGAATGCTCTTGACCTATGATGTAGTCAATGCTAGGAAAACCTCATTTCCTTGGCAGTGGCTACATCACAGGGCAAGAGCACCCATCATGAATAAGGATACATTCAGAAGGTGGGGCACTCAGAGATCATAAAGCCAAATCAAGGGAGCATGGTCAGAGGCACTGACAGATTCAAGAGGCTACTTCATTATCAACATGTAAGAAGGGATACATGAGCCTATATCAACAAAAAAGGATATTATGGCATAAGTTATGGCTTAAGTCTTCATTATGAGCTGAGTGAAGGGGCTATAGCTAGTTGATCAAAGACATAGTATGAAATATCATCATATGGATAGTGAGCAAATTAGCTACAAACATTAGAAAATGTGCTATCAAATGGGTCACACATCATTGAAATAGCATGGCACAGTAAATTATAATGGCACCATGTAAGAAATCAAGCACATAATGCCAGTACATCAGCATAAAATCAACATTGATATTTCATATAGCATGTATGCTAGGCAGATAGGTCCATTGCTAATCAAAAAGTCACACATCCGGTTCAGCCTTAAGCATGAATGGCAGGGTACAACAATAGTATGAGAAATAGCTTACGGTTTATCAAGACATGATTTGATGCTTCCTGAATAGAACAAGGCATGATTATCATAGTGAGCTACAGGTATGGATAATGGGCCTTAAGCATGTCAAGGCACATGAGGATCCAAGCAATATGACATGGTGATAAATGTGCATAAAAATGCAATATCTTAATCATGTGTTAGAATAAACAATTGATTCATGAACAATCTGAGATCAATAATATATAGATTCAAAATACAAATGTGTCATTGAATGTTCAAAGATCAAATAAGTATATGCCTCTGAGATACATCCCAATACAGAGAATCAGTGCTACCAACTATCTATAGCTCACGGTACATTGAGCTGATGAGACCTTTCCCTATGGTTCATGGTCCCATGAAAGATGATGAAGACACAGACATCATGCCTTTACGACCTCAATATCACCATACCATAGTCTTTGTTGCCAATAGGTATCCAATAGGGTCCTTATGAAACAACATATATGATCTTGGTTCATGATCTGTGACATGATAAACACAAATGAAGGAAGCAAGCTCAAGCTCATGGGCCCTCTAACAAAATGCACAGAGGCCTTAATCACGGCACAGGAGACCAGTTTTTTCCATGTGATAGTGGAAAACACAATGAAATGCCCTAAGACTTTCATAGGCTATATAAAAAAATGATCAAATAGCACACCAAATTGTTCATGGGCCCTCAAAAGATAGTGGGCATCTAAGCACCATGTAAGGATGCCAAGTGACCATCTACAGGTTGTGAAATATCAATGAAATAACAAAGCAATCGTGCCATGAAGATAAACTAGTAGGCGATAGCAAATGCTGATATTAATGCCATCAGTGCCCTGGTGTCAAATAAAGCTCACGGCATAAGGAGTGAAACAATAGGTTTAACATACGGTGCAATATAGAATAAGTTCCATCAGTGATGCCCTTGATTTACCAATGGAGTAGATAGCAATAAGAAAATATCAAATGCAGAGTGCAATGGTGTTCCAAATACATGAATTCTTGATGCCCTAAGAAGTTCACAAGCCCAGAAGCATTCAAATAACAACAATCTGCAAGTGGAACTCACAGTCCCTAAAAGGAAGAATCCAACATAGGAGTGAACATACATGATGCCCTAAGATGTGAACATTAATACTTATCAAATGATCAAGGAATTAAATTCACAGAGGCCTCAATCAGGGCACAAACCAGTGAATCAAAATACAGAAATACCATCATGGTCCAATGAATCAAATGCAGAGAAATGAATACAAAAACATGATGGTGCCCTAGTTTCTTACAAAAAATAAATACAGAGCACAACAAAAAGCCCTCAAAATTACCAGAGATGCTATTATATTAAAACCAATTGCAGAGTGAAATGTCGAATACAATGCTTACCTTTTGCAATGATGCCATGAATAGAGAGGGCTGGTTGTTTCCAAAATCCAAACTCGAAGATCAAGTGCAGAATACCAGTGGAGTTAGAAACTTGCCATTTTCGAAGAGGAAAGTTCACAGTGCTAGCAAGAGTGGTTTTGAAAAAGATTTGTTTCTCCCCTTCTTTTAGGGTTGAGAGTCTTTATCTCTGTTTAGTTTGGGTTCTTTTCTTGTTTTATGTGGATATTGTTTAAAAATGTAAATATTTTAAAGTATATTTCCCCATTTTGGGTTGGAATTATTTTAAAATATAGATTTGTCCACATATTGTATCCTAGGTGGATTTATTAAAATGTATACTTTTTAAAATAACTTTTCCCCTTTTTAATATTGAGTTGAGAACATTTTTTTTAAAGTATGTTAAAATCCACATTTCATGGTATAGGGGGGTTAAAGTTTTAATTGTAAAGAAGTCATTGCAAAGCTTTATTGTAACATATCGACAAGTGGTGTTTTTATAAACCATTGTCAAAAATCATTTATAGTGCATGACTTAGTGGGTAGATTAGTCTTTTTTCACTAGCTATTTTTAGGGGTCCCACTTTCCTCGCCCCCTAGAATCTTGGGTATCTAGCATCCAGATTTATGATGCTTTTATAACCCTATATGCAGTTATTTTCTATCTTTAGGAGGTGTGGGTCATGATGCAGATTCCTAGGTTTACTTTTTATACCTCTCACTTGTGTGATTGAGGTTAGTTCTTCTTTCCCTCTTTCTTGGAGGTGAATGTTTGTAGCTCTGGTGAAGTAGGTCGATGTACTTGGATCCTTTCATTGAAATCAAAATAGTATTCCTTCTTGTCCCTGTTCTTTTTTGAGTTTTCCTATTTGAATTCATGTCAAAGTTATTGTGATTTTGTCATCCTTTACTTTTCACATTTGTTCAAGTTGAATATTCAGGAAGGTGTTTTGCAGTTGTTGTTCTAATCTGTGTAAATTTGGTTTTGAGTTGTGGAAGCTTTTCCCTTCTTTTAACACAAATACCTCTTTATTTCAAGAATTGTCAAGGCAGGTAGGGTTAAGTTGTGAGTTACCTGGTTATTCTAAGTGTCATTGTGAGCTTTTATTTCAATCTATGGATCTATCATGCTTGGTGAATCGCCTTAGTTTTAGTTTCAGTTTCATGCACCCTCTCTCCCTTTTCCTTCAAAGTTTAGCCAAGTTTTCACGTTATTCAAGGGGAAGCTAGCCCCTAATCTGGAGGTCTATTCTTTGATAGGTTACCCACAACCTGTGAATAGTCCCATGTTTCATAGGATTGCTAGGTTCTACACTTAGCCATACTCGGGTGCAATCCCTAGTGACAACAGGAAATTTATATAATGGGATTTAAGAGTGTATTTTTGAACCATAAGCAATGATGTAATTTATTAGATATAAAAATTCAACCATGTAACTAGACACACACATACTAAGTTCTTTAGTAAAATTACTTAAGTCAATAAAAATTTGTATAAACTTATAACTAGCGACTATATGTATATGCTTAAAATAAACATTCAAAACCCTATACTAATAAATTGGAACTTTCTCTTTTAACTACCCTTGATCTGATCCTATGGCAGAAATATTCTTCCCTTTTCTTTGTTTCAATTGAAAATATCTCTCCACACTCTTTTTTTTTTAATTATGGACCTTTCTTGCTTGGCTTACAATTATAGTTTGTTCCCTTTATGCTTTTTTGTCACTTTTCATATACTTTTAATTTGGTACAAATTAAAATATGTTATCCCATTTTGTAGTTGCAATAGAAAATAATTCTTTCTCAAGAAAATAATTTGTGGCTTATTCTTAATGGTGATTCTTGTTGTCACTCATGTACAAAAAATTTTACCCTTTTGTCAATAAAATTTTCTAGACATGGTTTTAATTTTCTAACTAAAAATTTTACTCAATCTATATCTTTTGTTAAATAAATTTTACTAGTGTTTACATTAGATTATGCATGTTTATCTCACTTCATTTTTACCCTTTTAAATTGGTCTCTCGCATAAGTGAAAACTTTATTTACAAAAATAACTTTCACAAAATTAAAAGTCAATTTATTGAAAGCTCCTTTCCATAAATGGTGAAATCGTTACGTCATTTCTTTTTTACCTTTTCCCTCTACCTAGATGAAAATGAAATTTGTTTGACCTTCATTAATTATTTAATCATTCCTTTCCCTTTACTAAATTAAAGTACCCATTTAAGTAAACATAAAATTTCTCCCCTTCCAAATTTCCACTCACTAAAATTCCATTTCTGAAAACATTTTACTTCTACAATTTATTATGCTTTGATTTTCATTGAAATATCGAAGATCATAATTTAATGAGACCATGTGATATATAGTATCTCGGTACCCTTTTCCAAAGACCATAATTGACATAAATTTTGGAGATCAAAGGAGATCTAAACATCAATTTATGTGAGCTAAAAAGTGGTGCAACTCACTATGGGTACCCAAGCAACAAACTTCACCCATAATGGTTACTAGATAAGAAATGTAAAGACCATAACTATCTCACAAGTGACACATAAGCTCATCAACGAAAAACTAAAAAATTTGAAAAATGATATAAGTTTACTAAAACATAATGACTTTTCCACATAAATAATTCTATTTTTCCATATAATAATTTACAATAATCTTTAAAAAAATGTTGAATATCCTTAAAGTACAATAATAAGAAATCGACCATACTGTCGAGAGTGCATGAATTATCCCAAAATACAACATAAGGTGATAAATAAATAAAAGATGTCAACCATAATGTCGAACATAATACATCAAAAGTATGAATACAAATACAAATACAATATATTACAAGACCTGAAAGTTGAAATGATACAAGATATCAATATAAATACCATCGGAATATGAATCATCCATCTATATGTTCCGATCTCCTAAGCCATCGAACATTTGTCCATCTACAAATCTTGAGAATGAAATGTGTTCTAAGCGTTTACTTTTCCCAACCATGGAGTGGTTAGCTTCCCCGAGGTTCATCCTGAAATGAAGAGCACACTAACCCTTCTCGAGTAATCTACCAAGTTGGCACTGATGGATCGAAAAGGAATCTTGTGTAAGCTGTGAACTAACTAATTTTCTCATACATAAAAGTAGAACTAACATAGATATGGAAGAGAGAATGAGAAATAACCAATGCAAAATCTATTGTGTTTCCATAGCTTAGGCCTAAGAATTTAATTACCATATTTCTACTGGCATGTAAAATAAAATATATTTACCCTTCTCTTTTTATCCATAATCAAAACCCTTTCCCATGATATCTTTCTCAAAAACATCAATACGTAGGACTAAAACAACATAAATTCATGTTTCTAAAACATTCTTGTTCACTAGTTTACGCTTTTATAATGGTAATTTAGCATAGTTGATCTTCTATGATGATGTAAATGGTTTCTCTATCAAGATAATATTTACTTCTTACTCAATATATATATATATATATATATATATATATATATATATATATATATATATATATATTCAAAATTTAGATACAAGATAATAAAAGAGAATCTAGATTTCAATTTTATGTGATCATGCAAATACTATAGGAAGTTCATGTTACAGTTTGAATGAGCAAACAACAAACATAGCTAGTGCTAGAGGAAGTACATTTACATCCTGTAGCAATTTTTAAAGAGTAAAATAGAAAGCATTTTTCCTACAGCTCAACCATAAGATTGATGATGATGGTTATCAAACAGAGTTCTATGCATATAGATTTTATCACTAATTGGGTACTATCAAATAGTATTCTAATTTTTGAATTTAAAAGTTTATTCCAATTTCTTCTTTCTCTAAACTTTTATATAAATAGATCTTTAAAACCAATTTGTTACAGGAGAATATTTTAATTATTTTACCATACCAAACACATTTTAATGTTAATCGTAGAAGAAGTGAACTCATAACTACTACAAAAACCATTTCCAATTCCTCAAGTGGGAAGATTGCACATGACTGGATTGAATTCAAAATAAACAAAAAGAAATAAAGAAAACATTCTATCAAAGGTATGATTTTATTCCAATGAAAATATATCCAAATATAAGACTTTTTATGGAACTACATACATCATCCTAGAGATTCCAAAACTTTTCGCAATATATCCTGACCAATTATTGGATTGCACAACAAATTTGAGAGAATATTTTAGCAGTGAGGTTATATAGAATTTGTTGACAATAATGACCTCTGTTTACGCAAAAAAACACACACATAGAGACATTGCATCACTCTTAAAACAACTTAAAATGAGTGATTTAAGTAAAATACTTGGAAGTTCTAATGTAAAATTTGAAGAATGATAGAGTTGTGTGGTTTCCTTCTTCCAAGAGTTCTCGGGCTTCTCTTCAATTTTTCCTTATGGTTTCCTCTCTCATCGTGCATCTTTTTCCACTGTTCACCTTTCATATTCTCCACTCTCTTTTCATTTTCTTCCAGTTTCTTTCCACAACATTTATTCACTGATCTTCCCAACCTCCATGCACTTCTTGAATTTTCTTCTCTTTACCACTTCTCCCTTCTACTGGTATAAAAAACTCTTTTACCTTCTGAGTCTAGACGTCTTTCCTTATGTGTGTATAGCGTATTCTAATACATATTGTCCTCCTTTAACTCCCACTTCCTGATGCATTCTCCCTAAATCCGCGTGCAACTCCTAGTTTGTCACCTTCAATACAAAAATAAAGTTGAAGACAAGGGTTGAATACAAAAAAATTGTCTTCGCATTTTTAAACGAGTCATAGTTAACATTCCATCATGGGTGGTTCTCAACATACAAGGTGGAGTTATCATTTGTATGTACTTATTTCCCCATTTCTTTTAAACTTACTTGCCTTCTCTCTGTTGCAATATCCTCCAAGTTATTTGAACACATAGTAATGACTTTGCATTCTTGTCGCTGCCTAGTAAATGCAAAGCTAACTTAACTAAAAGATAAGATAAGATAAGTTGAGCATTAATATATCTCCCGCATAGGTGTCTAAATTCCTTATAACTATTACATTATTTTATCAATTAATAAAAGAATCAAAATATATTTAAATACTATCATTTATATATCATTTTTTCAAATGACTAAATTCAAATTATCAATTTTAACATAAAATAATAAGTTTATCAAATTTTATTTATTTCAAAGTGAATATAATTGAGTTAACACACAGTCGATAACTCACGCATTCAATTTGACTTAACACACACTCAAATTTAACCAAAATTTGAGTTCATGAGATAAGGAATGAAAATTGTGTAATATAAAAACAAAATTACTACATGGTGTGTGCTTGCAACCATCTTTGATTCCCATCACATTCTTACCAAGAAGACATATTTCTCTACAGGTCTCAATCACATTTTCATCTTCATCTCTTTTCATTCATGCTCAAACTCAACATATCATGAGAAGGTTAGTCTCATTAAACCCATAATCAAAATAAAATGCATAATTCATTTTCATAACATAATTAACATTTCTAATTCATCAATATGCATCACTAAGTATCATTTCTCATAACATTTCAATTTCCATATATAACAACATGATTTAATTTCATTAATTTATTTCATCATAAAATAACTAAGGAAACATAGGAATCTCTATGCCTAATTCATTTATCTAAAATGACTTGGGTCGACAATACCTTCGACCAATTCAACATAAGTCTAAAATAGTTGCACAATAGTCCAAAAATTTAGGAGAACCAAATCAAGTTATGACATCCCTCCCCTCTAAGAGAAGACATCGACCTGATGTCTTATGAAAGCATACAAATAAGTTTAAACAAATATTTAAAACATAAACATAATAGAAATAAAGTTTAAGAAAATAATTGCAGAAAGATCTATGTATGTCCTCTGCATCTTCCCAAATAGCACTATAAATAGATAATTCATCCCCATTGGACCTTATACTACACTACATCACTGTCACACACCCTAATGGTATGTTGATCAACGAGGCGGGTAGGTTGCACCAACACCACCCCCAAATCATGAACCTACAATGCATGCAAATATAAGATATGAGATGCATCTGGATGGTAGGTTTCAACAAAGAAACATGAAAAATATTATGGATTTAGGAAAGAGTGGGAGATAAAGCAAGTCTATAGGAAATAGGGTTGATAACCTTCAAAACATCAAATGGACCCACATATCTTGGTGTAAGCTTGGAAGACTTGCCAAAATAAATTGAGCTTTTATGTGGTCTCAAACGTAAAAACACCTTGTCACCTTCCTGAAACTATCTGAAAGTGCGGCTCTTAGATCTGCATAACTCTTTTGTCTAGCAGTTGCTTCCTTGAGAGAAGTATGAATCAGAGTCATTTGTTCTTACATATCTCTCAACATATCAGGACCAATAATGATCTTGTTCTCTACTCAATCCCAACTAATAGGAGTACAAAAATTTCATCTAGAAAGTTCCTTGAATGGTGTCATTCCAAAAGAATCATGGTAAGAGTTGTTGTAGGGAAACTCTACCAATGGAAGATACTCTTCCCACTTGTACTGTTGATCCATGTAATACATACGAAGTAAATCCTCAGTGACTTGATTCACTCTATCAATTTGTCTATCTATCTATGGATGATAAGTAGTAATGAAATTAAACCTAGTTCCCAAATAAGCATTCAAGGTTTTCCAAAACCTTGATGTCATCCTAGCATCTTTGTCAAATATGATAGTCTCAGGTACATTGTGTAATCTGAAAATATCTTGAACAAACTTCTTGGCCAAAGCCAATGATACATCTCTCAAGATCCTTCAAATAAAGTGAGATACCTTGGTTATTTTATCAACTACAACCAATATTACATCATGTCTACATCGTGTCATGGGTAAACCTTTGATAAAATCCATACTGATGAATTTCCATGTATACTCTAGTATATCATGTGGGTACAAAAGTCATATTGGATGGACATGTTCAACCTTAAGTTGCTAACATTCTAAACACTAGGCTACAAAAGTTGTCACATATCACTTTAGCCTTAGCCAAAAATACAACGACCTCAAATTGGCAATCATCTTTTTTACCCCTAGCTGTCGTGAAAATGGAGTAGAATCCATCTCCTCTAAAACCAACTTCCTCAACCCTTCTTGGTATCTCATGATACCATCATCACCAAAAGTGTATCCATAGAAATGGTGATCTATTGGATCTATAAGAAATGTTGACTTGACCATCTTATAGTGGTCATCACCTAAAATATTTTGTAACACATGCTCTCTCAATCAAGTCCTAGATATAAAATTAATAGATATGTGCCTTCTTCTATTTTCCTTTAATGTACTCAATGTCGAAGTCATACTCACTCAAAAACTCCAACCAATGTCTCTATATAGCACTAAGAGTAGGCTATGTGAAGATATACCTACATCCCATGTGATCCATCTTCAACTTGAATGGCTTACCCAAAAGGTAATGTCTCCACATCACTAATGCATGCATAATCACAACCAATTCCAAGTCATGAGGTGCATAGTTAACGTCATACTATTTCAATTTGTGTGACTCATAAGCCACTACCTTTCCATCTTGCATAAGAACACCTCCAAGACCTTCACATGAATCATTGGTGATAACTGTAAAGTATCCATTAGGATTTTGTGTGATCAAGATAGGAGCGGATGTGAGTTTCTATTTCAATAACTGGAATGCTCTGTCACATACATTAGTTTGTGCTCATATCTTTTCCCTTTCCTTTGAAGAGATGTAATAGGTTCTCCAATCTTGGATAATCCCTCCACAAATTTCCTATAATGACCTATAATTCCCATGAAACTTCTAACTTCACTCACATTCTGAGGAGTTAGCCATTGAAGAATAGCTTTAATCTTCACAAGATCTACTGCAATTCCATCTATAGAAATAATATGACCCAAATATTGAATCTCTTTCTTGTATAAAGAATACTTTGATAGCTTCCCATACAAATTCTGGTCTCTTAGATGCTATAAAAATATCCACAAATTTTCCTCATGTTCCTCCATGTTCTTTGAATAGATCAAAAATATCATGAATGAAAATCTCTACAAACTTATCCATAAAATCCATGAACACACTATTCATCAAGTTCATAAATATTGTTGGAGCATTAGTCACACCAAAAGGTAAGACAAAAAACTTATAATGTACATACCTCATCTTGAATTTTTTTTTGGATATGTTCTCCTCTTTAAAATGGAATTCATGATATCTAGATCTCAAATTGATTTTGGAGAACATAGTTGCTCCCTTCATTTGATTAAAAATTTCATCAATTCAAGGAAGAGGATATGTGTTCTTATGGTTACCTTAAATTAAACATTTTTTAATATATGCACAATCATAAGGTACCATCCTTCTTCACAAAGATCACTGGACCTCTACATGGTGATACACTATGACAAATGAACCCTTTATCTAGGAGTTCTTGAAACTGCATCTTCAAATCATACATTTTAGTGGTGGTCATATGATATGGAGCCTTGGATTGAGGCTCAATTCTAGGCATCAAATCAATTGAGAAATCAAATTCTCTCTTTGGAGGTAACTTGGGTAATTCCTCTAGAAAAACATGCTTCAACTCCTGCAAAATAGGAAAATTTTATATACTAGGAAGAGTGTCAAGATCATTGACATAAGCCACATACTGATGGAATATGGATGAAGTGACTGAGAGGGGGGGGTGAATCAGTCAACCATAAAACACTTCACTATTATTTCTTTCCAGATCCCTTAGGATATCTTAATGAATATTATCTGTTTAACACTCGGTAAATAGATTGCAGTAACTTGGTAGATGCAGAGAGTATTAGTAAAATTATTTTTTAGATATTCATCACCACTTGTATATGATTAAGATAACTATTAAGAACACAAGAGACACAGGATTTAACGTGGAAACCCAATATGGGAAAAACCACCAATGTATCTAGATACTGATTTTCACTTTTCTGAAGTGGTGCCTGGTTAGAAGCCAACCCGGTAAAAGGTTACAAAACACACTATTAGGTGTGACCTTGTTAGAGGATTTAATCACCCTGCTAGGAGTGGCTTGGTAAGAGGTCTTGAGAACAATTCAATGGAATTGTCACCTTGTTAGAGGATTTACAATATGGTTGTTAAACCAACTCGGTTAAGAGATTTAGAATTCACTGTTACAATGATAAAAAGGTAACAATGAAAATGACTTGTATAATAATGCAACTGCCTTGCTGATTATAGATCTTTGTTCTGTATAAGTGAGATCCTTCCTGATCGAATATATCTTTGCTGCTCCTCAAGGATATCTTGTCATCCTTCACAATTTCGCACACACCTTTCCTATCTTTCTTCTATATATCTTCTTCTATATCTCTTCTTTATTTTTCACACTTGACCTTTTATTTATATGATTTTAGATTTGTCAAATCGGCATTACTTAGTATAACAGTCGGCTAAATTAAGCAAACTTTATTTGCAAAGATCCTTCAAGGGCCGACAGTGCTCGGTGACCATAATGAAATTTTCTACAATCTTTTGGAGACCGAGAGAACTCGGTAAACACTGATAATCCTTTTTCTTTGATAACCGAGTGAGCTCGATAAATGCTAACTTTTCTTTGACAACCGAGTGAACTCGGTAAATGCTTATTTTTCTTTGATAACGGAGTGAACTTAGTAAATGCTGATTTTTCTTTGATAACCAAGTGAACTCAGTAAACACTAATTTTAATGCCAAGCAGACCGACAAAGCTCGGTAGGTACTGATTGTTGCGGACTATGACATTGTGTGACATCAAAGACAATACATAATTTGAGTAGCAATTTTTTTCAGACAATTGTTTCCAACAATCTCCCTCTTTGGCATTGATGGCAACATAATATGTCACAGCATAAGAAATTTTGAAAGGATTAGCTCGGTTCAGATTCAAATCTCCCTCTATTAGCAAACTTCCTTTTTCTGAAAAACTCTTCCTCCTAACTATTGAAAATTTCTTGAAGTAATAGCAAAGACATAGCAAAGACACTCCCTCTTTGACAACACATGCCAAAGACAATTCACATATTACCGGTGTAAACTAATGTACCTCAAGTATTGATTCATATGCAATGATTCCTTGAATATGCTGCATCAACTTGTTGATTTTCAATCATGTTCTAGTTGATGCATCACTAAAACTGTATTTAGTGAGCCTCGGATAGGGGAATGACCCCTAACTTACCTCTTAGATACGCAAATGCATCCTTGGGTAATGGTTTGGTGAAAATGTCTGCAATCTGCTCTTTTGTATGAATATATTCTAATTTGATTTCCTTGTCCTGCACCAATTCTCTGACAAAGTGATATTTAATAGCAATGTGCTTGGTTTTGGAATGCATTACTGGATTCTTTGAAATGTTTATTGCACTTGTATTGTCACAAAATATAACAACTGGTTCTTTGATCTCAACCTTCATACCTTGTAATAACTATTTAAACCAAACAATATTTGAACAATTTACTGCAGCAGCAACATATTCTGCTTCAGCTGTGGATTGAGATGTGCAATTTTTCTTTTTACTGGTCCAGGATACCAGTCTTTTTCCAAGAAAAAATGCTCCACCACTTGTACTTTTTCTGTCATCAATGTTCCCTGCCCAATCAGCATCAGTAAACACTTTTAAGTCTAGATTGCCTCCAAATTTATACCACAAACCATATTCTTTAGTTCCTCTTAAGTACCTTAAGATTCTTTTGATTGCCATCATATGATTTTCCTTAGGTTTTGCTGAGAATCTTGCTACTATACCAACTGCTAAGACAATATCAGGTCTTGTATGTACTACATACTGCAATTTTCCAATCATAGATCGGTATAAGGTCTGATCTACTTCTTTTGAATCATCATTTTTGGTAAGTTTCAGTCCAGTACACATGGGTGTACCAACTGGTTTTGAATCTTCCATACCAAACTTCTTAAGTATTTCCTTAATGTATTTAGATTGAGTAATGTATACACCATTCTTGCTTTGCTGAATTTGAAGACCAACAAAGAATTTTATTAAACCAAACATAGACATTTCAAATTCTTTGTTCATTTGCTCTGAAAATTCTTTGCACTGATCATCATTCCCTGTAAATATAGTATCATCTACAAATATTTCTGCCAATACAATTTTGTCATCCGGTCCTTCTTTAATATACAGATTGCTATTATCATTGGCTCTTTTGAAATTAATCTGAATCAGATAGTTATGGAGTCTTTCATACCATGCTCTAGGAGCTTGTTTCAAACCATACAATGCTTTGTGTAACTTGCAGACCATGTCCTTTTTATCTGGATCAACAAAACCTTCAGGTTGCTCAATGTAGACTTCTTCATCAAGAATTCCATTGAGAAATGCAGATTTTATATCCATCTGATATACCTTAAATCCTTTATGTGCTGCATAAGCAAGTAGAGTTCTTACACCTTCTAATCTTGCAACAGGAGCAAAAGTTTCACCATAATCTATACCTTCTTCTTGAGAATAACCTTTACATACCAATCTAGCTTTGTTTCTAGATACTTGACCATCTTCATTCAGCTTATTCTTGAATACCCATTTTGTTCCAATTACATTCTTATCTTTAGGTCTAGGTACAAGAGTCCATGTTTTGTTTTTTTGTATTTGTTCTAATTCTTCATTCATTGCTTCAATCCAACTTTCATTTTTCAATGCATCTTTGATATTTCTAGGTTCAAAATCAGTAAGCAGACATGTACCTTTTAGCTTACTTCTTGTCATAGTACCATCTGATTTGTTTCCAATAATTTGATCTGGTGTATGATGCCTTTTGACATATTTGGCTAGTATAGGTTCCTTGCTTTTTGAATGAGTCATGTTGTTGTCTTCTAGGATCTCTTCTTCAAGTTGCTCTGGCTCGGTAGATATTTGCTCGGAAACTTCAGGCTGAGACTCAGTTTGAATTTCTTCCTGTGACTCGGTTTGAACTTCTTCCTGTGACTCAGTTTGAACTTCTTCCTGTGACTCGGTTACTATGCTAGGCTCAGTAGATATAGTTTCCTTATTGATAGTTGTGTCTGGCAATGTTTCAGGTTCAATGTAAACAAATCTCCTGTAGTTTTCAGGTTCCCTTTTGCTTTCTTCTTCAGTCTTTTCTGCAAACTCATCAAATTTTACATGTATACTTTCTATGACTTTGTGAGTAGACAAGTTCAGACATTTGTATGCCTTACTTTTGCTAGAATATCCTAGGAATATTCCTTCATCACTTTTCACATCAAATTTATTTCTTCTGGATTCTTTTAAGATATAACACTTGCTACCAAATACTTTCATGTAACTTACATTGGGTTTATAGCCATACCATAACTCATAAGGAGTTTTGAATGTGTCTTTCTTCAATTGTACTCGGTTCAAGGTATGAACTGCAGTGCTGATAGCTTCCTTCCAATACTTTATGGTGATGTTCTTTTCTATCATTAAAGTCCTTGCATAATCCATAATAGATCTATTTCTTCTTTCAGCTATTCCATTCTACTCAGGAGTTCTAGGAGCTGATACCTGTCTTTTGATTCATTTTTCAATGCAAAAGTTGTTAAATTCATGGGAGATGAATTCACCACCTCTGTCTGATCTTAAGCATTTCAATCTTTTCCCTGTTTCCTTTTCCACTCTTGCCAAGTACCATTTGAACTTTTCAAATGCTTCTGACTTTTCTCTTAAATACATAACAGTCATCATTCTAGAATAATCATCAACAAAAAGAATAAAGAATTTATCTCCAGTATAGCTTTCTATTCCAACAGGTCCACATAAATCAGTATGCACAATTTCCAAAATCTCTTTAGACTGATAGTTCTTACTCTTAAAACTAGTCTTACTCATTTTGCCAATCTGACAATTCTTACATAGACCAGTATCAGGTTTCTTCAAAGTAGGAATGCCTCTTACCTTCTTGAATTTGCTTATTTTCATCATGTTATCAAAATTCACATGACATAACCTTTTGTGCCATAGCCAACTTTCTTCAATTTGAGCAATAAAACATGAATATTCACTAAGATCAAGATAAAATAAGTTACCTTTTGTTTGTTTGCCTGATCCAATGAGTTTTCCTTTTCCATCCAGCAGTCTTGCTTGACTATTCATGAATTCAACCTTGAAACCAATGTTGATTAGCTGTGCTACACTTAGAAGATTATGTTTTAGTCCTTCAACCCAATAAGCATTATCACATATGAGTTCTTTGGTTAATGAGATTCTTCCTTTTCCTTTTATACAACAAGGTTCATTGTTTCCAAATCTTACATTGCCACTATCATAGTCTTCTAGGTATTCAAATTTTATCTTGTCACCAGTCATGTGATGTGAACATCCACTGTCTATTATCCATATATCATCTTTGCTTATATGAGAAATAAGTACCATCTTATCTTCATCATCATCAGATTCATCTTTTATAGCAATAAAGACAATTTCTTCTTCACTATCATCAGAATCTTTAGCCATAAAACATGTTTTCTTATCTTTATCCTTGAATGATTTGAAATTCTTTTTGCCATAGTACTTGTGACCTCTCTTCTCTTCCTTGGCTTGCTTGTTTGGGCACCTAGCTACAATATGCCCAATTTCTTCACATGAAAAATAGATTAAAGGAGTTTTACCTTTATATTTACCTTTCCCTTTAGAGTACCTCTTTGCAAGTAGTGCTTCTACAATTTCAAGATCACTATCAAAACTTTCTTCTGATACTTCTTCACTTTCTGATTGAACTTCTTTTATTTTCTTGTTCTTCCTTAGTGAAACCTTGGCCTCAAATGCTGACTCAATATTTTTGGAAATTGGAACATAGTTGTCATAGTTGTCTAATTCAAAGGCTGTCAATCTTCCAACTAAAGCATCCAAAGTTATATTGTGGTTTGTTTCACATCTTCTTTCTTGAATAGCTGATACTCTTATTGCATAGATAGGGAGTAATGTTATAAGTACCTTTCTTATAATAGTTTCATCAGTGATTGTTCCTCCAGAAGCTCTAATTGCACTAACACTTGCTTTGATCCTTTCAACATATTTTGCAATGTTTTCATCTTCTTTCATATTCATCTTGTCAAACTGTCCTCTTAGGCTTTCTGCTTTGGCTCTTTTCACATTTACATCACCACCATATATTTTCTTCAGTTTGATCCACATTTCATATGTAGTAGTGCATTCTTTAATTTCATCAAATTCTTCATAGCTGAGAGCTGATGCAATGTTTATCATCATGGTGTTATGACTCTTTTTCTCTGCAATGTCTTCAACAATTAATGCGCCAGTAGGAACTATGTATTCTTCATCAATGTATTTGCATCCTGAATCACCAATGGAAGCCAGATGAAGCCTCATGAGACCTTGCCATGCTAAAAAGTTATCTCTATTGAGCTTTGGAATTTCTCTCTTGTAAGACATCCTGATCTTTAGCTTAGGTCCTTGAAACCCTTCCTGCAAGCACCAAAAGCTTTGATACCAATTGATGGAATATGGATGAAGTGATTGAGAGGGGGGGGTGAATCAGTCAACCATAAAACACTTCACTATTATTTCTTTCTAGATCCCTTAGGATATCTTAATGAATATTATTTGTTTAACACTCGGTAAATAGATTGCAGTAACTTGGTAGATGCAGAGAGTATTAGTAAAATTATTTTTTAGATATTCATCACCACTTGTATATGATTAAGATAACTATTAAGAACACAAGAGACACAGGATTTAACGTGGAAACCCAATATAGGAAAAACACCAATGTATCTAGATACTGATTTTCACTTTTTTGAAGTGATGCTCGGTTAGAAGCCAACCAGGTAAAAGGTTACAAAACACACTGTTATGTGTGACCTTGTTAGAGGATTTAATCACCCTGCTAGGAGTGGCCTAGTAAGAGGTCTTGAGAACAATTTAATGGAATTGTCACCTTGTTAGAGGATTTACAATATGGTTGTTAAACCAACTCGGTTAAGAGATTTAGAATTCACTGTTACAATGATAAAAAGGTAACAATGAAAATGACCTGTATAATAATGCAACTGCCATGCTGATTATAGATCTCTATTCTGTATAAGTGAGATCCTTCCTGATCAAATATATCTCTGCTGCTCTTCAAGGATATCTGGTCATCCTTCACAATTTCGCACACACCTTTCCTGTCTTTCTTCTATATATCTTCTTCTATATCTCTTCTTTATTTTTCACACTTGACCTTTTATTTATATGATTTTAGATTTGTCAAATCGGCATTACATAGTATAACAGTTGGCTGAATTAAGAAAACTTTATTTGCAAAGATCCTTCAAGGGCCGACAGTGCTCGGTGACCATAATGAAATTTTCTACAATCTTTTGGAGACCGAGAGAACTCGGTAAACACTGATAATCCTTTTTCTTTGATAACCGAGTGAACTCGGTAAATGCTAACTTTTCTTTGACAACTGAGTGAACTCGGTAAATGCTGATTTTTCTTTGATAACTGAGTGAACTCGGTAAATGCTGATTTTTCTTTGATAACTGAGTGAACTCAGTAAACACTAATTTTAATGCCAAGCAGACCGACTAAGCTCGGTAGGTACTGATTGTTGCAGACTATGACATTGTGTGACATCAAAGACAATACATAATTTGAGTAGCAATTTTCTTCAGACAATTGTTTCCAACACATACATCATGAACCTCTTCCTCTTTCCTTTTTTAATTACATGGAAAAAATTTGGATCAGTTCAAAAAACCTTTTCACACCAAAAAGTACTGTAGGATTTCCTAAATCATCTAGGCATTCAATGGATTAGTCCTTGTAGTTCACTATAGCCTTATGTTCTGTTAGCTAGTTGATGCCCAAAATGACATCAAAGGAACCTTAAGGTGTGGCATACAGGTTTACTTGTGTCTAAAAATTAGGAAGTTCAATCTCACTAAAAGCTAAACATTGCTCAACCTTTCACTCTGCCCTATTTCCATATTATACCATCCAAGGTTCTAACATATATCTTTCTCTAACTGGAAATCTTGAATCAACTCTACGATCTATTAAATATTTGGTTTCTCCAGTATCAATCAAAATAGAAATATCATGACCAAAGAGCTTACCGACCAACTAAATAGGTGTAGCTTGAAATTCAGCCTCTCGATGATCCACAACTGCATGAATCTAGTGCAAGTCTGAGATCATTTCCTATATCTATGGGATGATTATTGAGGACAAGCACTAGCATAGTTCTCACCTCCACAAGTACTGTAGGAACCATCTCATGGTCCTTGTTTACCATCTGATTTGTTCCTCCTATTATCATTCTTGTTGTTGTCTCTATTTTGATTCTAAGCACCATTATTTTTATTCCTTCTTGCATTACCTTTTCCTCTATCCCTCATATTCTGCAATTGTTTCCATCCAGTGTCCTTTAGTTTCTTATCTTGAAACTTCCTCTTGAATCCTTGAGGAGCATGATTCCTCGTACTCACTCTCACTAAAGACACCTATTTTATTTTCTTCTCTTGCCTCAAGACCTTCCTAAAAGAAAATTCCATAGTCTCAAGCTCATACATATCAACTTCAAATCCTATCTCAGGAGGTAAACCAAGGATAAATTTATTGATTCTAAACTACTCATCCTTCTGATACTAAGGTGCATACCTAACCAGGTGGTAGAATCTCTCATTGTACTTGATAAAAATCAATAGTCCATGTATGAGGTTCTAGAATTTAGCTACTTTCCTTTCATAGTACAACTGAGGTATCCATCTCTTATGTAAAAGTAGAAGAAATTCCTCCCAAGAGATCTCACAAGGTTACATCCTCTTTTAGGCCATCTCATTATCCCACCAAGTACCAACCTCACCAACCAATTGGAAAGCATCCCACGTAGCTCCAAATTCACCTTAGAGATTGTGAATGTGGAGATACATCTCCATGGATACTATCTAGGCATCTACAACATCATCGATGGTCTTACCATTGAAGGTAGGAGGTACGGACCTTCCTAAGGTCCTTATTCAATTCCTCTTCTATTATTTCCCTTTTATTAGGTACTTCTACAACCCCATGATCTACGTTCTATTTATGTTGCTCTTCATTCCTCCTATCCTCTTCTTCCTTTCTCAATGCTTCCAATCATTGGTCCTCATCCAACTTCCTTTGAGCTTCAAGTCTTTGATCATCTTCACTCTTCCTTATATTCTCTTCATTTGGTCTACCTCTCAAGTCCTTCTCAAGATGATCCATATGATCACCTTTCTTCTATAAGAGGTTCCTCTTTTTAGTCAAGTTGTTTAGGATCTCATCTAGCCTTGGATTTGAATCATCATTAATATGTTCATTGCTAGATCCAACCCAGTTACTATTTCATGTTTGCATGGTGATAGATCAATTCATGTACCAAACATGAGTACACAACTTAGCAGTAGTAGACCAAGGTCCAAGTGTTTAAACACAACTTTGATACCACATGTAAAGACCGTAATTATCTCACAAGTGAGATAGTTATGGTCTTTACATGAGTTTATTTCATCATAAAATAACTAAGAAAATATAAAAATCTCTATGTCTAATTCATTTATTTAATACAACTTGGCTCGACAATACCTTCGACCAAGCCAACATAAGTCTAAAATAGTCGCACAATAGTCCTAAAATTTAGAATTTAACCAAATCGGGTTATGACAAGAAAACACCTATTTCCATCAGCAATCACAGTAGTGTGTGCATAGTTATAGTGCATGTGTGCTTGTTGGGAACCACCATTAATTTTTAGAACCATATGAGGCCACTAATTGTCTTGTGTGGGCATTCATAAACTCATAAAATGATTCTATTCCTTTTCAAAAGAGCACCCATGATAATTACCAAGCCTGGAGAAAATGGTTCAAGTAGTTGAATAGTCTAAGTTTTGTGGCTCAAACAATCATATTGGAGCTCAATATTCTATGAGATCTACAGACAAGAGAGAACCTGATATCCAAAATAAAGCATAGAAACTATAAATGGAAAACAATGACATAGAGAGAACCTGGATTTATAGACATAGAACCCAGATTTACAAAGAGAATACAATAGAGTGGTTGGGCATACAAGGTTTAATGATTTGGGACTTTAAACACTCATATTAAAAAAATGAGCAGATGGGTCAGAGAAGAAAATGAGTTTGCATCCTCTTGTTCCATGTGTGCAATGATATAACTTCTATTCCTCTTGCTAGACATGGCATGAACCCTGTAAACTCCCCTGGTCATTGTGTCACAATGTTGTGTTCTAAAACAATGAGTGGCTGTAAAAAATGTAGAGGAGATGAATATTTTACCATAATAATAGGAAAACATTTTTAGGGTTAGGTTAACAAATGTTCGCAAAAGGAGTTTAATAACTAATTTGTAGGTTTTAAATATAGTGAATAATGTTTGTCAAATAATTACATAATTAGTAAATAAATATAGAACATATTTAATTAAATATAAATAGTATATTGCATAAGTAATAAATATTTTGTGATCATATATATTATATATCTTAAAATTAAATATGAAAAAATATTCAAATATTGGAACATGTTCAACCGATGATTGGAATTGGTAATTGACTATGATAAGTAAGAGGTTAAAAAAAGACAATTTGAACTCTTTACTATCACTTATAAAAATTATATAAATTTGATGGTCATAAAAATTGTTGATTATTATCATAAAGAACATAAATTCAACACTGCAATGCATGTTGATTATTATCATCTTAATGGAATTTAAAGATGGTAAAATATAACAAATTGAATATGAAGGATTTACAGATTGAACTGTTTAAGATGCTTATTAATTCTAAAAATTTTGGTAGATGTTTGTTGTGGAACTAAATTCAGGATGGAGGCTTAAAAAACACTATTTGGTTGCTGGAATTAATCTGAAATAGGAAAATGGGAATTGGTGAATTGGTATAAGTTAATTCTAATTTTGGTCCAAAATGAGCATTCAGCCAGTTCCTCTCAGAACCTGGAATTGGTTGAATGCTCATTTTGGACGAAAATTAGAATTAACTTATGCCAATTCACCAATTCATGTTTTCCTATTCCGGATTAATTCCAGCAAGCAAACTAATAAACGATTTGTTTCAACGAATTGACTTTTTAAATTTTTCTAGACTCGACTTCAATATTTTGCCTGGTCAATGTGCACGTCTGTTGCGTTGTTTCTCATTTTTGCAGGTTATGGAAAAGAGGTTTACTGTTGGGCTTCTTCAACGTTTGTTCTAGCCAGTGACATAAGAACGGCTAGATGGGCCATGAGTGAAATTGAGCTTCATAATTGATTTAGTAGTTTAAAATATTTCGATGAATGTATTTAAAAGAAGTGATTTTAAATGTAGGGTACTTATAATTAATAAAAAATTGCATGGCAGGTATAACGGTGAAACTTATATTTTTGTGTTTTTTTTTTATATAGTTTTATGTTTAGTTTTTTGAAATATCTAATGAATAATTAAATTGACAAACTATAAATTATAATTCTAACTCTAATTCTAACTCTAATTATAGTCCTAATTCTTATGTAGCCTAATCAAAATTGCAATTATAATCATCACTTTAAACATTATGTAAACCCAAACACCAACCATAATTCTAACCACAATCCTAAACCATAATCTTAATTCTAATTAGATTCATAACCCTAAACCTAACCCTAACTATTTCTCCAACCTAAGAATGATACCAAACCTAACTTTATCACTAACCCAAATTCTAACCCTAACCATGATGTAAATTATAACCTCAGCTCTAAACCTTGACTCTTATCCTAACCCTCACTTGGGATATATGCTATATAATTAAAAATTTATTTATTCAATGTCTATGCACTATGACAGGTACAAGCATACATATATTCTATTTTTCATTATATAAGTTAGTGTTTATTTTTTGGAGTATCTAATGTATGATCATGTTAACAATTTGTTTAATCTTGTTATAAAGAAAATATGTTTAGTTAT
>BSBK01014593.1:50000-72880 GCA_027943335.1 Chamaecyparis obtusa | reverse complement strand
AAAAATTTCAAATCTCTCAAAAATACAAGTGAAACAAAGAAGAATAGATCACAAAAAATTCAAAACTTCTAAAAATTCAATTGAAACGAAGAGAATAGCTCACAAAAAATGCAAGTCTTGCAAAAAAAAATTCAAGGGAAAAGAAGAGAATAGCTCACAAAAAAAATCAAATCTCCCAAAAATGCAAGTGAAACGAAGAGACTACATCACAAAAAATGCATAACTTCCAAAAATTCAATTGAAACGAAGAGAATAGCTCACAAAAAATGCAAGTCTTCCAAAAAAATCAAAGGAAACAAAGAGAATAGCTCACAAAAAATAGCTAGCTTGTGGCCCGGACGATCCGATCTCATGAAAACTGACTACATACCCGTGGCTCGGATCGACAAGCTAGCTCGGATCGGCGATCTGAGCTCATTCCATCATGCATTCCCGTCTTCTACTCTATAAATGACTCACCTCTTTGTATTCACTTGAGAACTAAACATCCTTTAGTTCAGCTCGAATCACAACGTGCACTAGAATCCGTTCCAGCTCGGGTCTCATCTCAAAGATCCTTGCATTCACCAACAACACCTCCCCTATATAAGTTATTAGTCCAAGTCTTGCTCTTCCGTAGAAATTTGAGGCGAAGAGAACAACTCGCAACAAATCCAAATCTTCCAAAAAATCAAGGGAAATGGGGAGAATAGCTCACAAATAATTCAAATCTTCAAAAAAATCAAGTGAAACGAGGAGAATAGCTCACAAAAAATTCAAATCTTCCAAATATCAAACCCAAAAGCTTCGCACACATTACAAATCAAACAGCTTGTACCGAGCGACCCAAACGCTAGACAAGGGCTCACCCTTAATAAGAGAATCAGTGTTTGACTTGTGGGCCGGGCGAGCCGATCTCATGAAAACTGCCTACATACCCGTGGCTCAGATCAGCGAGCTGACTCGGATCGTCGATCTGAGCTCATTCCATCATGCATTCCCGTGTTCTACTCCATAAAACGACTCACCTCTTTGTATTCACTTGAGAACTGAACATCCTTTAGCTCAGCTTGAATCACAACGCGCACTAGAATCCGTTCCAGCTCGGGTCTCATCTCAAAGATCCTTTCATTCACCAACAACACCTCCCCTATATAAGTTATTAGTCCAAGTCTTGCTCTTCCGTAGAAATTTGAGGCGAAGAGAACAACTCTCAAAAATTCCAATTCTTCCAAAAAAATCAAGGGAAACGGGGAGAATAGCTCACAAATAATTCAAATCTTCAAAAATATCAAGTGAAACGAGGAGAATAGCTCACAAAAAATTTAAATCTTCCAAATATCAACCCAAAAGCTTTGCACACATTACAAATCGAACAGCTTGTACCGAGCGACCCAAACGCTAGACAAGGGCTCACCCTTAATAAGAGAATCGATGTTTGACTTGTGGGCCGGGCGAGCCGATCTCATGAAAACTACCTACATACCCATGGCTCGGATCAGCGAGCTGGCTCGGATCGACGAGATAGCTCGGATCGACGATCTGAGATCATTCCATCATGCATTCCCATGTTCTACTCCATAGAATGACTCACCTCTTTGTATTCACTTGAGAACTGAACATCCTTTAGCTCAGCTCGAATCACAACGCGTACTAGAATCCGTTCCAGCTCGGATCTCATCTCAATGATTCTTACATTCACCAACAACACCTCCCCTATATAAGTTATTAGTCCGAGTCTTGCTCCCCCGTAGAAATGCTCGCCAACGCCGAAAGGTCACAAAAAATTTAAATCTCATAAATGACTCAGCTCGACGGGCTGGCTCGGATCGTACATACCCGTGGCTCGGATCGACGAGCTAGCTCGGATCGGCGATCTGAGCTCATTCCATCATGCATTCCCATGTTCTACTCCATAGAATGAGTCACCTCTTTGTATTCACTTGAGAACTGAACATCCTTTAGCTCAGCTCGAATCATAACGCGCACTAGAATCCGTTCCAGCTCGGGTCTCATCTCAGTGATCCTTACATTCACCAACAACACCTCCCCTATATAAGTTATTAGTCCGAGTCTTACTCCCCCGTAGAAATGCTCGCCAACGCCGAAAGGTCACAAAAAATTTAAATCTTGTAAAAGACTCAGCTCGACGGGCTGGCTCGGATCGCCGAGCTGGCTCGGATCGCCGAGCTGGCTCGGATCGCCGAGCTGGCTCGGATCGCCGAGCTGGCTCGGATCGCCGAGCTGGCTCGGATCGCCGAGCTGGCTCGGATCGCCGAGTTGAGCTCAATCCATCATGCATTCCCGTGTTCTACTCCATGGAATAACTCGCCTATTTGTAATCACTTGAGAATTCAACATCCTTTAGCTCAACTCGAATCACAACGCGCACTAGAATCCGTTCCAGCTCGGGTCTCATCTCAAAGATCCTTCCATCCACCAACACCACCTCCCCTATATAAGTTATTAGTCCAAGTCTTGCTCCCCCGTAGAAATGCTCGCCGACACGGATAGGTCACGAAAACTTTAAATCTCGTAAAAGACTCAGCTCGACAAGCTAGCTCGAATCCGTGAGCTGGCTCGGATCGACGAGCTGAGCTCAATCCATCATGCATTCCCGTGTTCTACTCCATAGAACAACTCACCTATTTGTATTCACTTGAGAACTCAACATCCTTTAGCTCAGCTCGAATCACAATGGGCACTAGAATCCATTCCATCTCGAGTCTCATCTCAAAGATCCTTACATCCACCAACAACACCTCCCCTATATAAGTTATTAGTCCGAGTCTTGCTCCCACGTAGAAATGCTTGCCGACGCCGATAAGTCACAAAAACTTAAAATCTCGTAAAAGGCTCGGATCGCCAAGCGAGCTGGCTCGGATCACCGAGCGAGCTGACTCGAATCGGCGAGCTGGCACGGTTTGCCGAGCGAGCCGGCTCGGTTTTCCAAGCTGGCTGGCTCGGATCGCCGAGCCGGCTCGGCTCAAATCGGATCGGATCCATCATGCATTCCCGTGTTCTACTCCATAAAACAACTTGCCTATTTGTATTCCTTTGAGAACTCAATATCCTTTAGCTTAGCTCTAATCACAATGCGCACTAGAATTTGTTCCAGCTTGGGTCTCATCTCAAAAATCCTCACATCCACCAACAACACCTCCCCTACGAGGATAAGTTATTAGTCCGAGTCTTTCTCCCCCATACAAATGCTTGCCGACGTCGATAGGTCGCAAAAAATTTAAATCTCGTAAAAGGCTCAACTTGACGAGCTGGCTCGGATCGTCGAGCTGGCTCAGATCGACAAGCTGGATCGGATCAACGAGCTGGCTCGGATCCGCGAGATGAGCTCAATCCATCATGCATTCCTGAGTTCTACTCCATAGAACAACTCGCCTATTCATATTCACTTGAGAACTCAACATCCTTAAGCTCAGCTCGAATCGTCTATGCACGAACCCATGCATAGCATTCAGGTATCAAATGGCATATCCAAAAATATCCGTAGAGAGCTAGCAAATCAATCATAGGCAGCATTGGCATAGATCGAGGTGAACATCATTTGATGCGATTTGACTAGTTACCATTGGGATGCCTTCGTGGCAATAGGGCCGACTTGAAACAAACCAACACAGCTTGATGTGATAGGGGTCATTTCATAATGACTGTTGGATGACTTTGTGGTGGTATGGCTAACTTACAATGGATGGGTGTAGTGTTGATGTGACAAGATCACCTCATACTAGAAATAGAGCTAACACGTCGACTGACTTGAACTGACATGTAAGGGACTCGATCCGAGGTGTAACAAAGGAGTTGTTTGGTGCACTCAGGAGTAGGGTCATGTCAGGGACTTGATTCGAGGAGCATTCATGGGGTTGTGCGACAAGTTGTTAATAGTTTTGGCCTGGGTAAGGTTTAGAGTCAAGTCGAGGTGTCATTCGAGCTGCATGAAGTAGCATGGACTGCTTTGTGCAGAGTGGCATTGGATCTTGTTGGGGACTCGATCCGAGGTGAAATCAACTAGGTATTGGAATGGGAAGTTGGGGACTTTTCCATGGGAGACTTGGAACATGTGCGAGATGGTGGCGTAATGAGCTAGTTCAGAACTATGTTGGACTATGAGATGCATTGGTTGCATGTACGTAGGAGGTCTTCATGACATTGGCTCGTGCAAGCCACAAGTCCTAATCTGGATGCAAGTTCACATCTTGAGGACAACTCATTAGTGGAGAAGTTCTCAAACTCAATTCTTGAGAGGTGTCTTGCTAGCTCAAATCGGTGAGTTGGCTCAGATCGGCTAGCTCAATCAGATTGGCGAGCTGGCTCCGATTGACGAGTTGGGCTCATCTCAGAGGTCGTTACATCCGTAAACAATACCTATCCCGTTATGACCCTAGAGATCTGGGTTACTTTGCCGACTCTAGTGATCCGGTGATCCAAGTCAATCCGGCGAATTGAGTCGATCCGGTGACCCGAGTTGTTCTGGTGATCTAAATTACTTATGTGACTGGAGTAATTCAAGTTGGGGGACTTGACAACTTGGCATGCTGAGCCGAATTCATTGATGAGTTGGCATACTCGTCAGCATAGGTATAGGAATGGGAAGTCATGGACTTTTCCATGAGAGACTTGGAATGAGTTAGCCTAGCTCACTTGTGAGTGGGGTCAAAAGTCACATTTGTTGACCTGAGTTGATCTCGCGACCTGAGCTGATTTGGCTGGCGGCCTGAGTTGGTGTGGTGACCCAAGTTGATCTGGCTAGCGACCTGAGTTGATCCAGCGATCCGACTTCATCCGTCGACCTGACCGAGTTGGTCAGGTGATCTGGTGACCCGACCTGACCTGGTTGGTGAGTCGAGTTGATGTGGCGACCCGAGTTGATCTGGCTGGCGACCCAAAATGATCCCGTGACCTGACCCGATCTGAAGACCTGACCCGACCCAACCCGAGTTGGTCTGGCAATCTGGTGACCCGAGTTGTTCTGGTTGGCGACTCGAGTCGATATGTTGACCCAAGTTGATCCGGTGACCCGACCCAATCCGGAGACCTGACCCGACCAAACTTGACCTAACTTTAGTTAGTCAGGTGATTTGGCAACCCAATATGATCTATATGGATACCTGAGTCGATGTAGGGACCCGAGTAGATTTGGCTGGCGGCCCGAGTCGATCTGACAACCCGTCCTAATCTGGAGACCCGAGTCGATCCGACGACTCGAGTTGATTCGGCAACCCGAGTGGATTTGACGACCTGTGTCGATCTGGTGACCCGAGTTGTTCTGGCGATCTGAGTTACTTATGCAACTCGAGTGATCTGAGCTGGTGGACTTGACAGCTTGGCATATTGGATCGAGGTGATCCAAGATTGAATGAGTTAGCACAGATCGAGGTGAACATCATTTGATGTGATTTAACTTGCGATCTGACTGGTTATCATTGGGATGCCTTCGTGGCAATAGGGCCGACTTGAAATAGAGATCTGAGTCGATCTGACGACTCCAGTGATTCGAGTCGATCTGGCAAGTCTAGCGATCCAAGTTGGCTAGGCAACTTCGTCAATCTAAGTTAGTCAGGTGATCTTGCGACCTGAGTTGATCTGGATGGTGACCCGAGTTGATCCGACTGGCAACCCAAGTTGTTTTGGGGACTCGAGTCGATCCAGAAACCCGAGTTGACTCGGCGATGCGAGTCGATCCAATGATCCGAATTACTTATGCGACTGGAGTAATTCAAGTTGGGGGACTTGACAGCTTGGCATGCTAAGGCGACTTCATTGATGAGTTGGCATACTTGTCAGCATTACTATTGTGCATATTAGATTGAGGTGATCCAAGTTTGAATGAGTTGGCATGGATCGAGGTGGACATCATTTGATGCAGTCTGACTAGTTATTGTTAGACGCAGTGTTGAAATGACCCGGGGTCATTTCATATAACCGCTGGGAGGCTTTCGTGGTAGTAGGGCAAGACCTGCGATGAGAACTTAACAAGGTCGCTGGCGGGGTCGAAACTCGTAGGAAAAAATGGATAAAGGAGGCTCTATACAAGGAAAAGAACAAAATTTTCAAGTTATAAAAAACTTAAATCACTAGAGCCATCCATGGAGTCACGCCTAGCTCGTTGGCGACGGGATCCCGGTGAGCTCGCTCACGAGCAAGATCTCGGACAGGATCCGGTCGAGCTCGTTGGCGATCCTCAGGGCGGGGTCAAAAGTCCTAAAAAAATAGACAAAGGAGGCTTCGTACAATGAAAAGAATGAAAAAACTAGAGTTGAAAAAGAAAACCACTCGTGCCATTCATGGAGTCACACCCAACTTAGTGACCCAAATTGATCGGGTGACCCGACCTAACCCGAGTTGGTTAGGTGATGTGGTGACCCGAGCTGATCTGGCTGACGACCCGAGTCGATGTGGCGACCTGAGTTGATCTGGTTGGCGACAAGAATTGATCTGGCAACCCGACCCGATCTAGAGAACTGACCCAACCCGATCTAGAGACCTGACCCAACCCGACCCGACCCAACTTGGCCTGGCAATCTGGTGACCCGAGTTGATCTGGTTGGTGACCCGAGTCAATTTGTTGACCTGAGTTGATCAGGCTGGCATACTTAGTTGACTTCATTGATGAGTTTGCATACTCGTTAGTATTACTATTATGCATATTAGATTGAGGCGATCCAAGTTTGAATGAGTTAGCCTAGCTCGCTTGCGAGTGGGGTCAAAACTCAAATTTGTTAACCCGAGTTGATCTGGCTGGTGACCCGAGTTGATTTGGTGACCCGAGCTGATTTGGCTGGCGACCTAAGTCGATGTGATGATCTGAGTTGATCTGGCTGGCGACCTGAGTTGATCTGGCGATCTGACTTCATCCGTCGACCTGACTCGAGTTGGTCAGGTGATCTAATGACCTGAGCTGATCTGGTTGGCGAGTCGAGTCGAGTCGATGTAGCAACTCGAGTTGATCTGGCTGGCGAGCTGAAATGATCCCGCGACTTGACCCAATCTGGAGACCTTACCCGACCTGACCTGAGTTGGTCTGGCGACCCAAGTTGATCTGGTTGGTGACTCGAGTCGATGTGTTGACCCGAGTTGATCTGGCTGGAGACCCAATTTGATCTGGTGACCCGACTCGATCCAGAGACCCGACCTAACCTAAGTTAGTCAGGTGATTTGGTGACCTGATTTGATCTATCTGGATACCCGAATCGATCCGATGAACCGAGTCGATCGGACGACCCATCCTGATCTGGAGACCTGAGTCGATCCGGTGACCTGCGTCAATACGGTGACCCGAGTCGATTCGAGGACTCGAGTCGATCCGGTGACCCGAGTCGATCTGGCGACCCGAGTCGATCTGATGACTCGAGTTAATTAGGTGACCCAAGTTGTTTTGGCAATACGAGTTACTTATGCGACTCGAGTGATCCGAGCTAGCAAACTAGACAGCTTGGCATATTGGAATGTGTTAACAACATAAGCTGATGTGTTGACCCGAGTTGATCATGTTAGTGACCCGAGTTGATCTAATTAGCGACCTGAGTTGATCCGGTGACCCGACCTGATCAGGAGACCTAACCCAACCTGACCTAAGTTAGTTAGGTGATTTGGTGACCCGAGCTGATCTATCTGGATACTCGAGTTGATGTGGCAACCTAAGTTGATCTGGCTGGTGACCCGAATTAATCTGGTGACCCGACCTGACCTGAGTTGGTTAGGTGATGTGGCAACCTGAGCTGATCTAGGTGATGACCCAAGTCGATGTGGTGACTTGAGTTAATCTAGCTAGCAACCCGAGTTGATCCAGCGACCTATCGCGATCTAGAGACCCGAGTCAAGCCGGCAACCCGAGTCGACCTAACGACCTGAGTGATCTAAGTTTATTATGGTAGTTGGAGTTACTTATGCGACTCGACTGATCTAAGTTGGAGGACTTGACAACTTGGCATACTGAGATGACTTCATTGATGAGTTTGCATACTCATCAGCATTACTATTGTGCATATTGGATGTGGTGACCTGAGTTGATCTGGCTAGGGACCTGATCTGGCTGGTGACCTAAGTCGATGTGGTGACCTAAGTTGATCTAGCTCAGGACCCGACTTGATCTGGTGACCCGACTTGATCTAGAGACCCCACCTGAGTTGAGTTCATCGAGCGATCTAGGGATCCAAGATGATCTAGCTGACTACCTGAGTCGATGTGGTGTCCCGAGTCGATCTGGCAACTCGAGTTGATCTGGCTGGCGACCCAAGTTGGCTAGGTGATGTGGCAACCTGAGTCAATGTGGCGATCAAGGCTGATTTGGTTGGCGACCTAAGTTGGTCAGGTGATCTGGTGACCAGAGCTGATCTAGCGACCCGAGTTGATCTAGTTGGCGACCCATGTGATGACCTAAGTTGATTTGGCTAGCGACACGAGTTGATCAAGTGACCCGTCCCGATCCAAAGACCTGAGTCGATTCGGCTATGTCAACCCAGCAACCTGAGTTGACTTGATGACCCGAGTCGACCCCGTGACCTGAGTCGACCTAGTGACCCGAGTCACTATGGTGACCTAATTTATTATGGCTATCTGAGTTACTTATGCGACTCGAGTGATCTAAGTTGGGGGACTTGACATACTGAGATGACTTCATTGATGTGTTTGCATACTCATCAACATTACTATTGTGCATATTAGATTTATGCGATCCAAGTTTAAATGAGTTGGCCTAGCTTGATCGTGAGCGAGGTCAAAAGTTGTAAAAAAAATAGACAAAGGAGGCTCCCTACGACAAAAAGAATGAAAAAACCAGAGTTAAAAAAAAATCACTCAGGCCATACATGGAGTCACGCCCTTCTTATTGTCGAGCTAGAAGCGGAGACTTGACTATGATAATACTTGAAGAGGAGTATGGGTCAATCATTCAAAAAGTGGACAGACTCACTGGAGATCTAAGTAGGTCAGGCTATCTAGTGACCTGACCTAATCTGGCTGGTGACCCGAGTCGATGTGGTGACCTGAGTTGATCTGGCTCGGGACCCGACTTGATCTGGTGACTCGACTCGATCTAGAGACCCCACCCGACCTGAGTTCATCGGGCGATCTGGTGATCTGAGATGATCTAGCTAACTACCTGAGTCGATGTCGTGTCCTGAGTTGATCTGGCGAACCGAGTTGGCCAGGTGATGTGGTGACCCAAGCTGATCTGGCTGGCGACCCGAGTCGGTTAGGTGATTTGGCGACCAGAGCAGATTTGGCTAGTGACCCAAGCTGATCTGGTGACCTGAGTTGATCTAATTGGTGACTCATGTGGTGACCCGAGTTGATCAAGTGACCTGTCCTGATCTAGAGACCCGAGTCGATCCAATAACCTGAGTTGACCCGGCGACCCGAGTCAACTTGACGACCCGAGTCAACCCAGCGACCTGCGTCGACCTAGTGACCCGCGTCGACCCAGTGACTCGCGTCGACCCAGTGACCCGTGTCGACCCAGTGACCCGTGTCAAACTGGCGACCCATGTCGAACCGGTGACTCGTGTTGACCTGACAACCCGCATCGACCTGGTGACCCAAGTCAACCCAAGTCGACTCGAGGCCCGAGTTGATCTGGCAACCCAAGTCGACCCGAGTCGACCCGATAACCTGAGTCAACCGAGTCACCTGAGTTGATCTGGCTGGTGACCCGAGTTGGCCAAGTAATGTGGCGACCTGAGTCAATGTGGTGACCCAAGCTGATCTGGCGACCACAGCTGATCTGGCTGGTGACCCAAGCTGATCTGGCGATCCGAGTTGATCTAGTTGGGGACCAGTGTGGTGACCTGAGTTGATCTCGCTAGCTACCTAACTTGATCTAGTTGTTGACCCGTGTGGTGACCGAGTCGACCCAGTGACCTGAGTCAATCGGTTGACCCAGTGACCTGAGTCAACTGAGTCAACCCGATGACAAGAGTCAATCGAGTCGACATGGTGACCTGAGATGACCGAGTCAGTCAGGTGATTGAGTCGACCCAGTGACCTGAATCGATTGAGTCGACCCGAGTCGACCAGGAGACCTTAGTAGACTAGGTCGACCCGTGTCAACCCAAGTCAACTTGAGGCCTGAGTCGATCCAGCAACCCAAGTCGACTCGGTGACCCGAGTCGACCCAGTGACCCAAGTCGACCTGATGACCTGAGTCAACCGAGTCGACCCGGTGACCCGAGTTGACCGAGTCGACCCAATGACCCGAGTCAATCGAGTCGACCCGAGTCGACCCAGCGACTGGGGTTTCTGTGGTGACCTAATTTATTATGGCAGTTGGAGTTACTCATTGGCGACCAGAGCTGATCTAGCAACCCGAGTTGATCTAGTTGGCGACCTAACCTGATCTAGCTGGCGAACTAATTTTGTCAGGTGATTTGGCGACAAGAGTTGATTTGGCTGGTGACCCAAGCTGATATGGTGACCTGAGTAAATCTAGTTGGGGACCCGTGTGGTGACTTGAGTTGATCTCGCTAGAAACTTGAGTTGATCCAATGACCCCTCCTGATCTAGAGGCCCGAGTCAACCCGAGTTGACCCGGTGACCCGAGTCACTCGAGTCGACCCGAGTCAATCGAGTCGACCCAGTGACTTGAGTCAACCGAGTCGACCCAGTGACCCGAATCAACCGAGTCGGTCAAGTGACTGAGTCGACCCGGTGACCTGAGTCGACTGAGTTGACCCAGTCGACCTGGTGACCTGAGTCGACAGAGTTGACCCAGTGACCTGAGTCAACTGAGTCGACCTGGTGACCCGAGTCAACTAAGTCGACCTAAGTCAGTCAGGTGATTAAGTCGACCCGAGTTGACCAAGTGACCCGAGTCAACCGAATCGACCGAGTGACCTGAGTCAACTGAGTCGACCCGATGACCCGAGTCAACTGAGTCGACCTGAGTCAACCGAGTCGACCGAGTCAACGTGGTGACCCGAGTCAACTGAGTCGGTCAGGTGACTAAGTCGACCCGAGTCAACCAGAGTCGACTGAGTCAACCTAGTGACCTGAATCAATTGAGTCGACCCGGTGACCTGAGTTGACTAGGTCGACCCGTGTCAACCCAAGTCGACTCGAGGCTTGAGTCAATCCAGCAACCCAAGTCGACTCGGTGACCCGAGTCGACCCAGTGACCCGATGACCCGAGTCGACCCGGTGACCCGAGTTGACCGAGTCGACCCAATGACCCGAGTCAACTGAGTCGACCCGGTGACCTGAGTCAACCAAGTCGACCCAGCGACCGGGGTTTTTATGGTGGCCTAATTTATTATGGTAGTCAGAGTTACTCACTGGCGACTAGAGCTGATCTAGCACCCCGAGTTGATCTAGTTAGCGACCTAACCTGATCTGGCTGGTGAACTAATTTTGTCAGGTGATCTGGCGATAAGAGCTGATCTGGTTGGTGACCCAAGCTGATATGGTGACTCGAGTAAATCTAGTTGCCGACCCATGTGGTGACCTGAGTTGATCTCGCTAGCGACTTGAGTTGATCCAATGACCCGTCTCGATCTAGAGGCTCGAGTCGAGCCAGCAACCCAAGTCGAGCTAGCAACCCGAGTCAACCGAGTCGACCTGATGACCTGAGCCAACCGAGTCGACTCGGTGACCCGGTGACCTGAATCAACCGAGTCGACCCGGTGACCAGAGTCGACTAAGTCGACCCAGTCGACCTGAGTCAACCGAGTCGACCCAGTGACCTGAGTCGACCCGATGACCCGAGCCAACCGAGTCGACCTAGTGACCCGGTGACCCGAATCAACCGAGTCGACCCGGTGACTAGAGTTGACTAAGTCGACCCAGTCGACCTGAGTCAACCGAGTCGACCCAGTGACCCGAGTCGACCCGATGACCCGAGCCAACCGAGTCGACCAGTGACCCGGTGACCCGAATCAACCAAGTCGACCCGGTGACCAGAGTCGACTGAGTCGACTCGGTGACCCGAGTCAACCGAGTCGATAGAGTTAACCCAGTGACCCGAGTCAACCGTGTCAACCCAATGACCTGAGTTGACATGGTGACCTGAGTCAACCAAGTTGACCTAAGTCAGTAAGGTGACTGAGTCGACCCGAGTCGACTCGGTGACCTGAGTCAACTGAGTCGACCTGGTGACCTAAGTCAACTAAGTCGACCCGGTGACCTGAGTTGACCCAGTGACATGAGTCAACCGAGTCGACCCGATGACTTGAGTCAACCGAGTCGACCCTGTGACCTGAGTCAACCGAGTCGACCCAGCGACCTGAGTCACTGTGGTGACCCAATTTATTATGGCAGTCGAAGTTACTGGCTGGCGACCCGAGTTGATCTAGTTGGTGACATAAGCTGATCTGGCTGGTGACCTAATTTTGTTAGGTGATCTGGTGACCAGAGCTGATCTAGCTGGTGACCCAAGCTGATCTGGCGACCTGAGTTGATCTAGTTGGCGACCCGTGTGGTGACCTGAGTTGATCTAGTTGGCGACCCGTGTGGTGACCTGAGTTGATCTCGCTAGCGACTTGAGTTGACCAAGTGACTCATCCCGATTTAGAGGCCTAAGTCGATCCGGCAACCCAAGTCAACCCGGTGACTTGAGTCAACCGCGTCGACCGAGTCAACCTAGTGACCCGAGTCGATCGAGTCGACTCGATGACCTGAGTCAACTGAGTTGACCCGATGACCTGAGTCAATTGAGTCGACCTGGTGACCCAAGTCAACCGAGTCGACCTAAGTCGACCCGGTGACTTGAGTCAACCGAGTCAACCCGGTGACCTGAGTCAACTGAGTCGACCGAGTTGACCTAGTGACCTAAGTCAACCAAGTCGACCCAGTGACCCGACTCGACCGAGTCGACCCAGCGACCCGAGTCGCTGTGGTGACCCAATTTATTATGGCAGTCAAAGTTATTGGCTAGCGACCAGAGTTGATCTAGCGACCTGAATTGATCTAGTTGGCAACCTAAGCTGATCTGGTTGTCGACCTAATTTTGTGAGGTGATCTAGTGACCAGAGCTAATTTGGCTGTCGACCTAATTTTGTGAGGTGATCTAGCAACCAGAGCTGATCTGGCTGGTGACCCAATCTGATCTGGCGACTCGAGTTGATCTAGTTGGCGACCTGTGTGGTGACCTGAGTTGATCTCGCTAGCGACTTGTGTTGATCTAGTGACCCATCCTGATCTAGAGGCTTGAGTTGATCCAACAACCCAAGTCGATCCGAGTCGACCGAGTCGACTCGATCATCCGAGTCAACCGAGTTGACCCGGTGACCCGAGTCGACCCGGTGACCTGAGTCAATCGAGTCGACCCGGTGACCTGAGTCAACTGAGTCAACCCAGTGACCTGAGTCAACCGAGTCGACCCGAGTCAACTGAGTTGACGCGGTGACCCGAGTCAACCAAGTCGATCGATTCAACCCGGTGATCCGAGTCGACCTGAGTCGACCGAGTCGGTTAGGTGACTGAGTCGACCCGATGACCTAAGTTGACCGAGTCGACCCAGTGACCTGACTCAATTGAGTCGACCCAGTGACCCGAGTCAACTGAGTCGACCCAATGACTCGAGTCAACCGAGTCGACCTGGTGACCCAAGTCAACTGAGTCGACCGAGTTGACCCGATGACCCGAGTCAACTGAGTCGACCCAGTGACCCAAGTCGCTGTGGTGACCTAATTTATTATGGCAGTTAAAGTTACTAGCTGGCGACCAGAGCTGAGCTGGCAACCTGAATTGATCTAGTGGGTGACCTAAGCTGATCTGGCTAGTGACCTAATTTTGTCAGGTCATCTGGAGACCAGAGCTGATCTGGCTGGTGACCCAAGTTGATTTGGTGACTCAAGTTGATCTAGTTGGCGACCCGTGTGGTGACCTGAGTTGATCTTGCTAGCGATTTGAGTTGATCCAGTGACCCGTCCTGATCCAGAGGCCTGAGTCAATCCGGCAACCCAAGTCGACTCGGTGACCCGAGTCTATCGAGTTGACCGAGTGACCTGAGTCAACCGAGTCGACTCGTTGACCCGAGTCAACCGAGTCGACTCGATGACCCGAGTCAACCGAGTCGACTGAGTCGACGTGGTGTCCCGAGTCGGTCAGGTGACCGAGTCGACCCGAGTAAACCAGAGTCGACTGAGTTGACCTAGTGACCTGAATCAATTGAGTCAACCTAGTGACCTGAGTCGACTAGGTCGACCCGTGTCAACCCAAGTCGACTCGAGGCCTAAGTTGATTCGGCAACCCAAGTCGACTCGGTGACCCACGTCGACCGAGTCGACCCAGTGACCCGAGTTGACCCGATGACCCGAGTTGACCCGGTGACCCGAGTTGATCAAGTTGACTGAGTTGACTGAGTCGACCCAGCGACCAGGGTTTTTGTGGTGACCCAATTTATTATGGCAGTCGGAGTTACTCACTGGCGACCAGAGCTAATCTAGCGACCTGAGTTGATCTAATTGGTGACCTAACCTGATCTGGTTGGTGAACTAATTTTGTCAGGTGATCTGGTGACAAGAGCTGATCTGGTTGGTGACCCAAGCTGATATGGCGACCTGAGTAAATCTAGTTGGTGATCCGTGTGGTGACCTGAGTTGATCTCGCTAGCGACTTGAGTTGATCCAGTGACCCATCCCGATCCAGAGGCCCGAGTCGAGCCGGCAACCCAACTCGACCTGAGTCAATCGAGTCGACTCGAGTCCACCGAGTCGACCCAGTGACCCGAGTCAACCTGGTCAACTCGATGACCCGAGCCAACCGAGTCGACCCAGTGACCCGGTGACTCGAATCAACTGAGTCGACCCGGTGACCAGAGTTGACTAAGTCGACCCAGCTGACTTGGTGACCTGAGTCGACAGAGTTGACCTAGTGACCTGAGTCAACCGTGTTGACCTGATGACCTAAGTTGACCTGGTGACCCAAGTCAACCAAGTCTACCTAAGTTAGTAAGGTGACTGAGTTGACCCGAGTCGACCTAGTGACCTGAGTCAACCGAGTCGACCTGGTGACTCGAGTCGACCCAGTGACATGAGTCAACTGAGTCGACCCAATGACCTGAGTCAACTGAGTCAACCGAGTCGACCCTATGACCTGAGTCAACCAAGTTGACCTAGCGACCCGAGTCACTATGGTGACCCAATTTATTATGGCAGTCAAAGTTATTGGCTGGCGACCTGAGTTGATCTAGTTGGTGACATAAGCTGATATGGCGACCAGAGCTGATCTAGCTGGTGACCCAAGCTAATCTGGTGACCCAAGTTGATCTAGTTGGCGACCCATGTGGTGACCTGAGTTGATCTCGCTAGTAACTTGAGTTGACCCGATGATCCATCTTGATCTAGAGGCCCGAGTCGATCCGGCAACCCAAGTCGACCTGGTGACCTGAGTCAACCGCGTCGACCGACTCGACCCAGTGACCTGAGTCAACTAAGTTGACCTGATGACTTGAGTCAACTGAGTTGACCCAATGACCGGAGTCAACTGAGTTGACCCGATGACCTGAGTCAACTGAGTTAACACGATGACTCGAGGCAACCAAGTCGACCCAAGTCGACCGAGTCAGTCAGGTGACTGAGTCGACCTAAGTCGACCTAGTGACCTGAGTCGACCGAGTCAACCCGGTGACTCGAGTCAACAGAGTCGACCGAGTCGACCCAGTGACCCGTGTCAACCGAGTTGACCTGGTGACCCGAGTCGATCGAGTCGACCCAGCGACCTGAGTCACTATGGTGACCTAATTTATTATGGCAGTCAGAGTTACTGGCTGGTGACTAGAGCTGATCTGGTGACCTGAATTGATCTAGTTGGCAACCTAAGCTGATTTGGCTGTCGACCTAATTTTGTGAGGTGATCTGGCGACCAGAGCTGATCTGGCTAGTGACCCAATCTGATTTGGTGACCTGAGTTGATCTAGTTGGTGACCCGTGTGGTGACCTGAGTTGATCTCACTAGCGACTTGTGTTGATCTAGTGACCCATCCCAATCTAGAGGCCTGAGTCGATCCGGCAACCCAAGTCGATTCGAGTTGACTCGGTGACCCGAGTCAACCGAGTCGACCCAGTGACCTGAGTCAATTGAGTCAACCCAGTGACCTGAGTCAACCGAGTCGACCCGATGACCCGAGTCAACCGAGTCAACCCGATGACCCGAGTCAACCGAGTCGACGCAGTGACCTGAGTCAACCAAGTCGATGCGGTGACCCAAGTCAACCGAGTCGACCCGGTGACCTGAGTCAACCGAGTTGACCTGAGTCAACCCGACGACCTGAGTCGACCCGATGACCCGACTCGATCGAGTCGACCTGGTGACCTGACTCGACCGAGTCGACCCAATGACCCGAGTCAACCGAGTCGACCCGGTGACCCGAGTCAACTGAGTCGACCGAGTTCACCCGGTGACCTGAGTCAATTGAGTCGACCCAGTGACCCAAGTTGCTAGTGACCTAATTTTGTTAGGTGATCTGGAGACCAGAGTTGATCTGGTTGGTGACCCAAGCTAATCTGGCGACCAGAGTTGATCTAGTTGGTGACCCGTGTGGTGACCTAAGTTGATCTTGCTAGCAACTTGAGTTGATCCAGTAACCCATCCTGATCCAGAGGCCTGAGTCGATCTGGTAACCCAAGTCGACCTGAGTCGACCTGGTGACCCGACTCAACCGAGTCGACCCGATGACCCGAATCAACCAAGTCGACCTGATGACCCGAGTCAACCAAGTCGACCTTGTGACCCGAGTCAACCAAGTCGACCCGAGTCAGTCAGGTGACTGAGTCAACCCGGTGACCTGAGTCGATTAAGTCAACGGAGTCCACCCAATGACCTGAGTCAACTGAGTCGATCGTGTCAACCCAGTAACCTAAGTCAACCCGGTGAATCGAGTCAACTGAGTCGATCGAGTCGACCCGGTGACCTGAGTCAACTGAGTCGACCTGAGTCGACTGAGTCAACCCAGTTACCTGAGTCACTGTGGTGACCTAATTTATTATGGTAGTCAGAGTTACTGGCTGGTGACCTAAGCTAATCTGGCTGGTGACTTAAGTTTGTCAGGTGATCTAGCGACCAGAGTTGATCTGGTTGGTGACCCAAGCTGATCTGGCGATGTGAGTTGATCTAGTTGGCGACCCGTGTGGTGACCTGAGTTGATCTCGCTAGCGACTTGAGTTGATCCAGTGACCCGTACTGATCCAGAGGCCCGAGTCGATCTGACAACCCAAGTCGACCCGGTGACCCGAGTCAACTTGGTGACTCGAGTCGATCCGATGACCTGAGTCAACTGAGTCATCCCGAGTCGACCGAGTCAGTCAGGTGACTGAGTCGACCCGGTGACCTGAGTCAACCAAGTCAACCTGGTGACCCAAGTCCATCGAGTCGACCGAGTCGACCCAGTGACCTGATTCAACCAAGTCGACCTGGTGACCCGAGTCAACCGAGTCGACCTGGTGACCCGAGTCGCTGTGGTGACCCAATTTATTATGGCAGTCAAAGTTTTTGGCTGGCAACCAGAGCTGATCTGGCGACCTGAGTTGATCTAGTTAGCGACCTAAGCTGATCTAGTTGGCGACCTAAGATGAAATGGTTGGTGACCCAGGCTGATCTAGTTAGTGACCTGATTTTGTCAGGTGATCTAGCGACTAGAGCTGATCTAGCTGGTGACCCAAGCTGATCTAGTGACCCGAGTTGATCTAGTTGGTTACCTGTGTGGTGACCTGAGCTGATCTCGCTAGCAACTTGAGTTGATCTAGTGACCCGTGCAATCTAGAGGCCCGAGTAGATCCGACAACCCAAGTCGACTTGAGTCGACCTGAGTCAACCGAGTCAGCTGAGTCGACCTAAGTCACCCTAGTCGACCCGGTGATCCAAGTCAACTGAGTTGACTCAAGTTGACTGCGTCGACCCGAGTCGACCGGGTCGGTCAGGTGACTGACTCGACCTGAGTCGATTTGGCTACCTGAGTCAACTCGGTGACCCGAGTCGATCGAGTCGACCGAGTCGACCAAGTCCACCCAGTGACCTGAGTCACCTTAGTCGACCGAGCGACCAGAGTCGTTGTAGTGACCTAATTTATTATGGCAGTATGAGTTACCGACTAGCGAGCAGAGTTGATCTAGCCACCCGAGATGATCTAGTTTGCGACCTGAGTTGATCTAGTTGGTGACCCGAGTTGATCTGCCTGTTGACCTAATTTTGTCAAGTGATCTAGCGACCAGAGCTGATCAAGCCGAGCGGAACCGAACCGGTCGAGCTCTCCGGGGAGCGGCGGGGCGGGATCGGCGCCGAGCTCGCTCCCGGGCGGGGTCGAAACTCGCGGAAAAAAAATGAACAAAGGAGGCCCCGTACGAGGATAAGAACGAAAAAACCAGAGTTAAATTAAAAAAAAAAAAAAAAAAAAAAAAAAAATTACTTTCGGGTCATACGTGTAGCCACGCCCAGCTCGCCCGCGGACGGGATCCCCATCGAGCTCGTCGAGCCGAGCGGCGCTCGCGGGCGGGGTCCGATCCGAGCGGAACCGAACCGGTCGAGCTCTCCGGGGAGCGGCGGGGCGGGATCGGCGCCGAGCTCGCTCCGGGGCGGGGTCGAAACTCGCGGAAAAAAAATGAACAAAGGAGGCTCCGTACGAGGATAAGAACGAAAAAACCAGAGTTAAAAAAAAAAAAAAAAAAAAAAAAAATACATTCGCGTCATACGTGTAGCCACGCCCAGCTCGCCCGCGGACGGGATCCCCATCGAGCTCGTCGAGCCGAGCGGCGCTCGCGGGCGGGGTCCGATCCGAGCGGAACCGAACCGGTCGAGCTCTCCGGGGAGCGGCGGGGCGGGATCGGCGCCGAGCTCGCTCCCGGGCGGGGTCGAAACTCGCGGAAAAAAAATGAACAAAGGAGGCTCCGTACGAGGATAAGAACGAAAAAACCAGAGTTTAAAAAAAAATTAAAAAAAAAAAATTACATTCGGGTCATACGTGTAGCCACGCCCAGCTCGCCCGCGGACGGGATCCCCATCGAGCTCGTCGAGCCGAGCGGCGCTCGCGGGCGGGGTCCGATCCGAGCGGAACCGAACCGGTCGAGCTCTCCGGGGAGCGGCGAGGCGGGATCGGCGCCGAGCTCGCTCCCGGGCGGGGTCGAAACTCGCGGAAAAAAAATGAACAAAGGAGGCTCCGTACGAGGATAAGAACGAAAAAACCAGAGTTAAAAAAAAAAAAAAAAAAAAAAAAAATTACATTCGGGTCATACGTGTAGCCACGCCCAGCTCGCCCGCGGACGGGATCCCATTCGAGCTCGTCGAGCCGAGCGGCGCTCGCGGGCGGGGTCCGATCCGAGCGGAACCGAACCGGTCGAGCTCTCCGGGGAGCGGCGGGGCAGGATCGGCGCCGAGCTCGCTCCCGGGCGGGGTCGAAACTCGCGGAAAAAAAATGAACAAAGGAGGCTCCGTACGAGGATAAGAACGAAAAAACCAGAGTTAAAAAAAAAAAAAAAAAAAAAATTACATTCGGGTCATACGTGTAGCCACGCCCAGCTCGCCCGCGGACGGGATCCCCATCGAGCTCGTCGAGCCGAGCGGCGCTCGCGGGCGGGGTCCGATCCGAGCGGAACCGAACCGGTCGAGCTCTCCGGGGAGCGGCGGGGCGGGATCGGCGCCGAGCTCGCTCCCGGGCGGGGTCGAAACTCGCGGAAAAAAAATGAACAAAGGAGGCTCCGTACGAGGATAAGAACGAAAAAACCAGAGTTAAAAAAAAAAAAAAAAAAAAAAAAAAATACATTCGCGTCATACGTGTAGCCACGCCCAGCTCGCCCGCGGACGGGATCCCCATCGAGCTCGTCGAGCCGAGCGGCGCTCGCGGGCGGGGTCCGATCCGAGCGGAACCGAACCGGTCGAGCTCTCCGGGGAGCGGCGGGGCGGGATCGGCGCCGAGCTCGCTCCCGGGCGGGGTCGAAACTCGCGGAAAAAAAATGAACAAAGGAGGCTCCGTACGAGGATAAGAACGAAAAAACCAGAGTTAAAAAAAAAAAAAAAAAAAAAAAAAAAATTACATTCGGGTCATACGTGTAGCCACGCCCAGCTCGCCCGCGGACGGGATCCCCATCGAGCTCGTCGAGCCGAGCGGCGCTCGCGGGCGGGGTCCGATCCGAGCGGAACCGAACCGGTCGAGCTCTCCGGGGAGCGGCGGGGCGGGATCGGCGCCGAGCTCGCTCCCGGGCGGGGTCGAAACTCGCGGAAAAAAAATGAACAAAGGAGGCCCCGTACGAGGATAAGAACGAAAAAACCAGAGTTAAAAAAAAAAAAAAAAAAAAAAAAAATTACTTTCGGGTCATACGTGTAGCCACGCCCAGCTCGCCCGCGGACGGGATCCCCATCGAGCTCGTCGAGCCGAGCGGCGCTCGCGGGCGGGGTCCGATCCGAGCGGAACCGAACCGGTCGAGCTCTCCGGGGAGCGGCGGGGCGGGATCGGCGCCGAGCTCGCTCCGGGGCGGGGTCGAAACTCGCGGAAAAAAAATGAACAAAGGAGGCTCCGTACGAGGATAAGAACGAAAAAACCAGAGTTAAAAAAAAAAAAAAAAAAAAAAAAAATACATTCGCGTCATACGTGTAGCCACGCCCAGCTCGCCCGCGGACGGGATCCCCATCGAGCTCGTCGAGCCGAGCGGCGCTCGCGGGCGGGGTCCGATCCGAGCGGAACCGAACCGGTCGAGCTCTCCGGGGAGCGGCGGGGCGGGATCGGCGCCGAGCTCGCTCCCGGGCGGGGTCGAAACTCGCGGAAAAAAAATGAACAAAGGAGGCTCCGTACGAGGATAAGAACGAAAAAACCAGAGTTAAAAAAAAAATTAAAAAAAAAAAATTACATTCGGGTCATACGTGTAGCCACGCCCAGCTCGCCCGCGGACGGGATCCCCATCGAGCTCGTCGAGCCGAGCGGCGCTCGCGGGCGGGGTCCGATCCGAGCGGAACCGAACCGGTCGAGCTCTCCGGGGAGCGGCGAGGCGGGATCGGCGCCGAGCTCGCTCCCGGGCGGGGTCGAAACTCGCGGAAAAAAAATGAACAAAGGAGGCTCCGTACGAGGATAAGAACGAAAAAACCAGAGTTAAAAAAAAAAAAAAAAAAAAAAAAAAATTACATTCGGGTCATACGTGTAGCCACGCCCAGCTCGCCCGCGGACGGGATCCCCATCGAGCTCGTCGAGCCGAGCGGCGCTCGCGGGCGGGGTCCGATCCGAGCGGAACCGAACCGGTCGAGCTCTCCGGGGAGCGGCGGGGCGGGATCGGCGCCGAGCTCGCTCCCGGGCGGGGTCGAAACTCGCGGAAAAAAAATGAACAAAGGAGGCTCCGTACGAGGATAAGAACGAAAAAACCAGAGTTTTAAAAAAAAAAAAAAAAAAAAATTACATTCGGGTCATACGTGTAGCCACGCCCAGCTCGCCCGCGGACGGGATCCCCATCGAGCTCGTCGAGCCGAGCGGCGCTCGCGGGCGGGGTCCGATCCGAGCGGAACCGAACCGGTCGAGCTCTCCGGGGAGCGGCGGGGCGGGATCGGCGCCGAGCTCGCTCCCGGGCGGGGTCGAAACTCGCGGGAAAAAAATGAACAAAGGAGGCTCCGTACGAGGATAAGAACGAAAAAACCAGAGTTAAAAAAAAAAAAAAAAAAAAAAAAAAAATTACATTCGGGTCATACGTGTAGCCACGCCCAGCTCGCCCGCGGACGGGATCCCCATCGAGCTCGTCGAGCCGAGCGGCGCTCGCGGGCGGGGTCCGATCGGAGCGGAACCGAACCGGTCGAGCTCTCCGGGGAGCGGCGGGGCGGGATCGGCGCCGAGCTCGCTCCCGGGCGGGGTCGAAACTCGCGGAAAAAAAATGAACAAAGGAGGCTCCGTACGAGGATAAGAACGAAAAAACCAGAGTTAAAAAAAAAAAAAAAAAAAAAAATTACATTCGGGTCATACGTGTAGCCACGCCCAGCTCGCCCGCGGACGGGATCCCCATCGAGCTCGTCGAGCCGAGCGGCGCTCGCGGGCGGGGTCCGATCCGAGCGGAACCGAACCGGTCGAGCTCTCCGGGGAGCGGCGGGGCGGGATCGGCGCCGAGCTCGCTCTCGGGCGGGGTCGAAACTCGCGGAAAAAAAATGAACAAAGGAGGCCCCGTACGAGGATAAGAACGAAAAAACCAGAGTTAAAAAAAAAAAAAAAAAAAAAAAAAAAAAAAAAAAAAAAACTTTCGGGTCATACGTGTAGCCACGCCCAGCTCGCCCGCGGACGGGATCCCCATCGAGCTCGTCGAGCCGAGCGGCGCTCGCGGGCGGGGTCCGATCCGAGCGGAACCGAACCGGTCGAGCTCTCCGGGGAGCGGCGGGGCGGGATCGGCGCCGAGCTCGCTCCGGGGCGGGGTCGAAACTCGCGGAAAAAAAATGAACAAAGGAGGCTCCGTACGAGGATAAGAACGAAAAAACCAGAGTTTTAAAAAAAAAAAAAAAAAAATTACATTCGGGTCATACGTGTAGCCACGCCCAGCTCGCCCGCGGACGGGATCCCCATCGAGCTCGTCGAGCCGAGCGGCGCTCGCGGGCGGGGTCCGATCCGAGCGGAACCGAACCGGTCGAGCTCTCCGGGGAGCGGCGGGGCGGGATCGGCGCCGAGCTCGCTCCCGGGCGGGGTCGAAACTCGCGGAAAAAAAATGAACAAAGGAGGCTCCGTACGAGGATAAGAACGAAAAAACCAGAGTTAAAAAAAAAAAAAAAAAAAAAATTACATTCGGGTCATACGTGTAGCCACGCCCAGCTCGCCCGCGGACGGGATCCCCATCGAGCTCGTCGAGCCGAGCGGCGCTCGCGGGCGGGGTCCGATCCGAGCGGAACCGAACCGGTCGAGCTCTCCGGGGAGCGGCGGGGCGGGATCGGCGCCGAGCTCGCTCCGGGGCGGGGTCGAAACTCGCGGAAAAAAAATGAACAAAGGAGGCTCCGTACGAGGATAAGAA
>BSBK01014593.1:5000-37500 GCA_027943335.1 Chamaecyparis obtusa | reverse complement strand
CTTTCTCTTCCGTAGAAATTTGAGCCGTTGAGAATGGCTCCCAAACAATTCAAATCTTCCAAAAATTCAAGTGAAACGATGAGGAAAAAGCTCACAAAAAAATCAAATCTTCAAAAAATTCAAGTGAAACGAACAGAATAGCTCACAAAAAATTCAGGTCTTCCGAAAAAATCGAAGGGAAACGAAAAGAACAACTAGCAAAACATTCAAATTTTCCAAAACTTCAAGTAAAAGAAAGAACATAGCTCACCAAAAAAATCCATTTCTTCCAAAAACTCAAGTGAATCGAAGAGAGTAGGCTCACAAAAAATTAAAATCTTCCAAAAAAAAATCAAAGGAAACAAAAGAGGAGATCGCAAAAAATTCGAATCTTCCAATGAAACAAAAATGAGAATAGCAAACAAAAAATTCAAATCTTAATGCAGCATGCGACAGAGCAAATCGCTTGTGCCAAGCGACCCGGGAGCTAGACGGGGGCTGACCCAAAAATTGCGTTTCTTGTCAATGCGACGATGCGTTGGAACGACAACCGCTGTCGAACCCTTTCCTACTTGCAACGTCGACTGACACAAAAGACACGATCCTGGACAGGCCCCGCATAGAAAGCGGGTGGCCTAATGCGCCCCTCCAATAGAATCAGCGCTAGTGCTCAGATTTTAAATCCGAGATACCCAGCACTGATTCTCTTGGAGGGGGGCACCTACCCAAACGACTCAAAAGCTATACGCGGCTCCATTCACAAAAACAGAACTATCTCCGGCCAACTCCCTGTGAAGGCCGCATCTCTCCGTTCCGCTCGTGTAAGAGCCAACGCGTAGCTAACGAGTACGTGGATAGGGTTCGCGGAAAGTACATAGCAAATCACTTGTACCAAAGTGACCCGAAAGCTAGACAGGGGCTGACCCGTAGATTGCCTTCCATATCACTGCGACGACGCATTGGAACGACAACCGCTGCCGAACCCTTTCCGACTTGCACCGTCGAGCGACCCGAAAGACAGGACTTTGGGCAGCCCCCGCATAGCAATCAAGTGGCTTCATGCCCCTCTAATAGAATCAGTGCTGGTGATCCCATTTTGAAATCCGACCTACACATCCGTCCGATCACCGGCAATGATTCTATAAGAGGGGTATGGGGGAGCTTCCGCGAACAACACACAACTCCTCCCCTATATAAGTTATTAGTCCGAGTCTTGCTCTTGAGTGGAAATTTAAGCCGAAGAAACTGGCTCCCAAAAAATTCAAATCTTCCAAAAATTCAAGTGAAACGATGACAAAAAGCTCACAAAAAATCAAATCTTCCAAAAATTCAAGTGAAACGAACAGAATAGATCACAAAAAATTCAAGTCTTTCGAAAAAATCTAGGAAAACGAAAAGAATAGCTAGAAAACAAAATTCAAATCTTCCAGAAATTCAAGTAAAACAAAGAACATGGCTCACCAAAATAATTCATCTTCCAAAAATTCGTCATTCTTACCGCAATCCATCATCTTATCCGTCATAACGCGTATCCAACATATCCACGAGGAGGTAACCCAACTCGCTCGCATAGTTCCTCAAGTCAGATAACAATGCATCTAGATGAATCCAAATCGTTTTCGATCGAGACTTAGCAACTAATGTCGCACCCGCCTAGATTGACTTGAGATCCAATCCGCCGACACATATGATAACTAACTGATTCCAATGCAAAGCATCTTGAGCCATTGCGCACTCAAGTATCGGAAGTCGAAGCGACATAGCAAGTAGCTTGTACCAAGTGACCCGGGAGCTAGACGGGGGCTGACCCGAAGATCGCCTTTCTTGTCAATGCGACGATGTGTTGGAACGACAACCGCTGTCGAACCCTTTCCGAAGTGCACCGTCGACTGACCCAAAAGTTACGACCCTGGACAGCCCCCGCATAGCAAGCGGGTGGCCTAATGCGCCCCTCCAATAGAATCAGTGCTAGTGTTCATATTTTAAATCCGAGCTACCAATCCGTCCGAGCACCAGCACTGATTCTCTTGGAGGGGCGCACCTACCCAAACGACTCAAAAGCTATATACGCGGCTCCATTCACAAGAGCAGAACTATTTCCGGCCAACTCCCTGTGAAGGCCGCATCTCTTCGTTCCACGCATGCAAGAGCCAACGCATAGCTAACGAGTACCCGGATAGGGGTTCGCGGAAAGTACATAGCAGATCGCTTGTACCAAAGCAACCCAAAAGCTAGACGGGGGCTGACCCGAAGATCGCCTTCCATGTCACTGCGACGACGCATTGGAACGACAACCGCTGCCGAACCCTTTCCGACTTGCACCGTCGAGCGACCTTCGAAAGACGGGACTTTGAGCAGCCCCCGCATAGCAATCAGGTGGCTTCATGCCCCTCTAATGGAATCAGTGCTGCTGATCGCGTTTTGAAATCTGACCTAATCATCCGTCCGTCTGTCGGATTTCAAAACGGGATCACCAGCACTGATTCTATTAGAGGGGCATGGGGGAGATTCCGCGGACAACACCTCCCCTATATAAGTTATTAGTCCAAGTCTTGCACTTCCGTAGAAATTTGAGCCGACGAGAATATCTCACAAAAATTTCAAATCTTTCAAAAATACGAGTGAAACAAAAAGAATAGATCACAAAAAATTCAGAAATTCCAAAAATTCAATTGAAACGAAGAGAATAGCTCACAAAAAAATCAAGGGAAAAAAAAGAGAATAGCTCACAAATAAAATCAAATCTCCCAAAAATGCAAGTGAAACGAAGAGACTACAATCACAAAAAATGCACAACTTCCAAATATTCAATTGAAACGAAGAGAATAGCTCACAAAAAATGCAAGTCTTACAAAAAAATCAAGGGAAACAAAACAGAATAGCTCACAAAAAATTCAAATCTTCCAAAAAAACCAAGTGAAACAAACAGAATAGCTCACAAAAAATTCAAATCTTGCAAACATTCAAGTGAAAACGAAGAGAATAGCTCACAAAAACATTCAAAACTTCCAAAAATTCAAGTGAAAAGAATAAAATAATAGCCCACAAAAAATTCAAGTCTTCCAAAACAAAAACCAAGGAAAAACGAAGAGAATAGCTCACAAAAAATCCAAAACTTCAAGTCAAAACGAAGAGAATTTTACTACCTCGCAACAAACAAAATTCAAATCTCGCAAAAATTCAAGTGAAACGAAGAGACTTAACTCAAAAAATTCAAATCTTCTTGCGACATGCAGACCCAAGAGCTAGACGGGGGCTCGCCCACAGATCGACTTCAGTATCACTATGACGACGCGCTGGAACGACTACCGCTGTCGAACCCTTCTCTGACTTCCGCCATCGAGTGACCCAAAAGACACGACCCAAGGGAGCCCACGCATAAAAATTGGGTGGCTTCATGCCCCTCCAATAGAATCTGTGCTGCTGCTCACATTTTTAAATCCGAGCGGCAAATCCGTCCGAGCACCAACACTCATTCACTTGGAGGGGCACCTATCCAAACGACCGAAAAGCTATACGCGGCTCCATTCGCAAGGCACGGAACTGTTTCAGGCCAACTCCCTGTGAAGGCCGCATCTCTGCGTTCCATGCGTGCTAGAGCCAACACATAGCTAACGAGTACCGGGATAGGTGTTCGCGGAAAGTACATAGCAGATCGCTTGTACCAAAGCAACCCAAGAGCTAGACAGGGGCTGACCCGAAGATCGCCTTCCATGTCGCTGCGACGACGCATTGGAACGACAACCGCTGCCGAACCATTTCCGACTTGCGCCGTCGAGCGACCTGAAAGATGAGACTTTGAGCAGCCCACGCATAGCAATCAGGTGGCTTCATGCCCCTATAATGGAATCAGTGCTGCTGATCCCGTTTTGAAATCCGACCTAATCATCCATCCGTCTGTCGGATTTCAAAACGGGATCACCAGCACTGATTCCATTAGAGGGGCATGGGGGAGCTTCCGCGAACAACACCTCCCCTATATAAGTTATTAGTCCAAGTATTGCACTTCCGTAGAAATTTGAGCCGAAGAGAATATCTCACAAAAATTTCAAATCTCTCAAAAATATAAGTGAAACAAAGAAGAATAGATCACAAAAAATTCAAAACTTCCAAAAATTCAATTGAAACGAAGAGAATAGCTCACAAAAAATGCAAGTCTTGCAAAAAAAATTCAAAGGAAAAGAAGAGAATAGCTCACAAAAAAAATCAAATCTCCCAAAAAATGCATCATGCATAACTTCCAAAAATTCAATTGAAACGAAGAGAATAGCTCACAAAAAATGCAAGTCTTCCAAAAAAATCAAAGGGAAATAAAGAGAATAGCTCACAAAAAATTCAAATCTTCCAAAAAACCAAGTGAAACGAAGAGACTACATCACAAAAAATGCATAACTTCCAAAAATTCAATTGAAACGAAGAGAATAGCTCACAAAAAACGCAAGTCTTCCCAAAAAAAAACAAAAAAAAAAAAAACAAAGGGAAACAAAGAGAATAGCTCACAAAAATTCAAATCTTCCAAAAAAAACCAAGTGAAACAAAGAGAATAGCTCACAAAAATTTCAAATCTTGCAAAAATTCAAGTGAAACGAAAGATAATAGCTCACAAAAAAATTCAGAACTTCCAAAAATTCAAGTCTTCCAAAAAAAAATCAAGGAAAAACGAAGACTTAAACTCACGAAAAATTCAAATCTCCTTGCGGCATGCAGACCCAAGAGCTAGACGGGGGCTCGCCCACAAATCGACTTCAGTATCACTATGATGACGCGCTGGAACGACTACCGTTGTCGAACCCTTCTCCGACTTGCGCCATCGAGTGACCCAAAAGAGGCGACCCAGGGGAGCCCCCGCATAGCAATCGGGTGGCTTCATGCCCCTCCAATAAAATCAGGCATGCTACTCACATTTTAAATCCGAGCCGCAAATCCGTCCGAGCACCAGCACTGATTCACTTGGAGGGGCACCCTATCCAAACGACCCAAAAGCTATACGCGGCTCCTTTCGCACGCACAGAACTGTTTCAAGCCGACTCCCTGTGAAGGCCGCATCTCTCCGTTCCACCCATGCAAGAAACAACGCATAGCTAACGAATACCCGGATAGGGTTTCGCGGAAAGTACAAGCAGATCGCTTGTACCAAAGCAACCCAAAAGCTAGACGGGGGCTGACCCGAAGATCGCCTTCCATGTCACAGCGACGACGCATTGGAACGACAACCGCTGTCGAACCCTTCCCGACTTTGCGTCATCGAGCGACCCGAAAGACGGGACTTTGAGCAGCCCCCGCATAGCAATCAGGTGGCTTCATGCCCCTCTAATGGAATCAGTGCTGCTGATCCCGTTTTGAAATCCGACCTAATCATCCGTCCGTCTGTCGGATTTCAAAACGGGATCACCAGCACTGATTCTATTAGAGGGGCATGGGGGAGCTTCCGCGGACAACACCTCCCCTATATAAGTTATTAGTCCAAGTATTGCACTTCCGTAGAAATTTGAGCCGAAGAGAATATCTCACAAAAATTTCAAATCTCTCAAAAATACAAGTGAAACAAAGAACAATAGATCACAAAAAATTCAAAACTTCCAAAAATTCAATTGAAATGAAGAGAATAGCTCACAAAAAATCCAAGTCTTGCAAAAAAAATCAAGGAAAAAGAAGAGAATAGCTCACAAAAAAATCAAATTTCCCAAAAATGCAAGTGAAACGAAGAGACTACATCACCAAAAAATGCATAACTTCCAAAAATTCAATTGAAACGAAGAGAATAGCTCACAAAAAATGCAAGTCTTCCAAAAAAAAATCAAGGGAAACAAAGAGAATAGCTCACAAAAAATTCAAATCTTCGAAAAAACCAAGTGAAACAAAGAAGAATAGCTCACAAAAAATTCAAATCCTGCAAAAATTCAAGTGAAAGGAAGAGAATAGCTCACAAAAAATTCAAAACTTCAAAAAATTCAAGTGAAACGAAGAGAATAGCTCACAAAAAATTCAAAACTTCCAAAAATTCAAGTGAAACGAAGAGAATAGCTCACAAAAAACTTCAAATCTCGCAAAAACTCCAGTGAAACGAAAAAGACTTAACTCACAAAAAATTCAAATCTTCTTGCCGCATGCAGACCCAAATGCTAGACCGGGGCTCGCCCACAGATCGACTTCAGTATCACTAATGACGACGCGCTGGAACAACTACCGTTGTTGAACCCTTCTCCGACTTGCGCCATCGAGTGACCCAGAAGAGACGACCCAGGGGAGCCCCCGCATAGCAATCAGGTGGCTTCATGCCCCTCCAATAAAATCAGGCATGCTACTCACATTTTAAATCCGAGCCGCAAATCCATCCGAGCACCAGCACTGATTCACTTGGAGGGGCACCCTATCCAAACGACCCAAAAGCTATACGCGGCTCCATTCGCACGCACAGAACTGTTTCAGGCCGACTCCCTGTGAAGGCCGCATCTCTTCGTTGCACACATGCAAGAGACAACGCATAGCTAACGAGTACCCGGATAGGGTTTCGCGGAAAGTACATAGCAGATCGCTTGTACCAAAGCAACCCAAAAGCTAGACGGGGGCTGACCCTAAGATCGCCTTACATGTCACAACGACGACGCATTGGAACGACAACCGCTGTCGAACCCTTTCCGACTTGCGCAATCGAGCGACCCGAAAGACGGGACTTTGAGCAGCCCACGCATAGCAATCAGGTGGCTTCATGCCCCTGTAATGGAATCAGTGCTGCTGATCCCATTTTGAAATCTGACCTAATCATCCGTCCGTCTGTCGGATTTCAAAACGGGATCACCAGCACTGATTCTATTAGAGGGGCATGGGGGAGCTTCCGCGGACAACACCTCCCCTATATAAGTTATTAGTCCAAGTATTGCACTTTCGTAGAAATTTGAGCCGAAGAGAATATCTCACAAAAATTTCAAATCTCTCAAAAATACAAGTGAAACAAAGAGAATAGATCACAAAAAATTCAAAACTTCCAAAAATTCAATTGAAATGAAGAGAATAGCTCACAAAAAATCCAAGTCTTGCAAAAAAAAAATCAAGGGAAAAGAAGAGAATAGCTCACAAAAAATGCAAGTCTTCCAAAAAAAAACAAGGGAAACAAAGAAAATAGCTCACAAAAAATTCAAATCTTCCAAAAAACCAAGTGAAACAAAGAAGAATAGCTCACAAAAAATTCAAATCCTGCAAAAATTCAAGTGAAACGAAGAGGATAGCTCACAAAAAACTCAAAACTTCCAAAAATTCAAGTGAAACGAAGAGAATAGCTCACAAAAAATTTAAGTGAAACGAAGAGAATAGCTCACAAAAACTTCAAATCTCGCAAAAACTCCAGTGAAACGAAAAAAAGAAAAAGACTTTAACTCACAAAAAATTCAAATCTTCTTGCGGCATGCAGACCCAAGTGCTAGACGGGGGCTGCACACAGATCGACTTCAGTATCACTAATGACGACGCGCTGGAACGACTACCGTTGTCGAACCCTTCTCCGACTTGCGCCATCGAGTGACCCAAAAGAGACGACCCAGGGGAGCCCCCGCATAGCAATCAGGTGGCTTCATGCCCCTCAAATAAAATCAGGCATGCTCCTCACATTTTAAATCTGAGCCGCAAATCCGTCCGAGCACCAGCACTGATTCGCTTGGAGGGGCACCCTATCCAAACGACCCAAAAGCTATACGCGGCTCCATTCGCACGCACAGAACTATTTCAGGCCGACTCCCTGTGAAGGCCGCATCTCTCCGTTCCACACATGCAAGAGCCAATGCATAGCTAACGAGTACCCGGATAGGGGTTCGCGGAAAGTACATAGCAGATCGCTTGTACCAAGCGACCCAAAAGCTAGACAAGGGCTAACCCGAAGATCGCCTTCCATGTCACTGCGACGACGCATTGGAACGACAACCGCTGTCGAACCCTTTCCGACTTGCGCCGTCGAGCGACTCGAAAGACGGGACTTTGAGCAGCCCCCGCATAGCAATCAGGTGGCTTCATGCCCCTCTAATGGAATCAGTGCTGCTGATCCCGTTTTGAAATCCGACCTGCTCATCCATCCGTCCGTCGGATTTCAAAACGGGATCACTAGCACTGATTCTATTAGAGGGGCATGGGGGAGCTTCCGCGGACAACACCTCCCCTATATAAGTTATTAGTCCAAGTATTGCACTTCCGTAGAAATTTGAGCCGAAGAGAATATCTCACAAAAATTTCAAATCTCTCAAAAATACAAGTGAAACAAAGAAGAATAGATCACAAAAAATTCAAAACTTCTAAAAATTCAATTGAAACGAAGAGAATAGCTCACAAAAAATGCAAGTCTTGCAAAAAAAAATTCAAGGGAAAAGAAGAGAATAGCTCACAAAAAAAATCAAATCTCCCAAAAATGCAAGTGAAACGAAGAGACTACATCACAAAAAATGCATAACTTCCAAAAATTCAATTGAAACGAAGAGAATAGCTCACAAAAAATGCAAGTCTTCCAAAAAAATCAAAGGAAACAAAGAGAATAGCTCACAAAAAATAGCTAGCTTGTGGCCCGGACGATCCGATCTCATGAAAACTGACTACATACCCGTGGCTCGGATCGACAAGCTAGCTCGGATCGGCGATCTGAGCTCATTCCATCATGCATTCCCGTCTTCTACTCTATAAATGACTCACCTCTTTGTATTCACTTGAGAACTAAACATCCTTTAGTTCAGCTCGAATCACAACGTGCACTAGAATCCGTTCCAGCTCGGGTCTCATCTCAAAGATCCTTGCATTCACCAACAACACCTCCCCTATATAAGTTATTAGTCCAAGTCTTGCTCTTCCGTAGAAATTTGAGGCGAAGAGAACAACTCGCAACAAATCCAAATCTTCCAAAAAATCAAGGGAAATGGGGAGAATAGCTCACAAATAATTCAAATCTTCAAAAAAATCAAGTGAAACGAGGAGAATAGCTCACAAAAAATTCAAATCTTCCAAATATCAAACCCAAAAGCTTCGCACACATTACAAATCAAACAGCTTGTACCGAGCGACCCAAACGCTAGACAAGGGCTCACCCTTAATAAGAGAATCAGTGTTTGACTTGTGGGCCGGGCGAGCCGATCTCATGAAAACTGCCTACATACCCGTGGCTCAGATCAGCGAGCTGACTCGGATCGTCGATCTGAGCTCATTCCATCATGCATTCCCGTGTTCTACTCCATAAAACGACTCACCTCTTTGTATTCACTTGAGAACTGAACATCCTTTAGCTCAGCTTGAATCACAACGCGCACTAGAATCCGTTCCAGCTCGGGTCTCATCTCAAAGATCCTTTCATTCACCAACAACACCTCCCCTATATAAGTTATTAGTCCAAGTCTTGCTCTTCCGTAGAAATTTGAGGCGAAGAGAACAACTCTCAAAAATTCCAATTCTTCCAAAAAAATCAAGGGAAACGGGGAGAATAGCTCACAAATAATTCAAATCTTCAAAAATATCAAGTGAAACGAGGAGAATAGCTCACAAAAAATTTAAATCTTCCAAATATCAACCCAAAAGCTTTGCACACATTACAAATCGAACAGCTTGTACCGAGCGACCCAAACGCTAGACAAGGGCTCACCCTTAATAAGAGAATCGATGTTTGACTTGTGGGCCGGGCGAGCCGATCTCATGAAAACTACCTACATACCCATGGCTCGGATCAGCGAGCTGGCTCGGATCGACGAGATAGCTCGGATCGACGATCTGAGATCATTCCATCATGCATTCCCATGTTCTACTCCATAGAATGACTCACCTCTTTGTATTCACTTGAGAACTGAACATCCTTTAGCTCAGCTCGAATCACAACGCGTACTAGAATCCGTTCCAGCTCGGATCTCATCTCAATGATTCTTACATTCACCAACAACACCTCCCCTATATAAGTTATTAGTCCGAGTCTTGCTCCCCCGTAGAAATGCTCGCCAACGCCGAAAGGTCACAAAAAATTTAAATCTCATAAATGACTCAGCTCGACGGGCTGGCTCGGATCGTACATACCCGTGGCTCGGATCGACGAGCTAGCTCGGATCGGCGATCTGAGCTCATTCCATCATGCATTCCCATGTTCTACTCCATAGAATGAGTCACCTCTTTGTATTCACTTGAGAACTGAACATCCTTTAGCTCAGCTCGAATCATAACGCGCACTAGAATCCGTTCCAGCTCGGGTCTCATCTCAGTGATCCTTACATTCACCAACAACACCTCCCCTATATAAGTTATTAGTCCGAGTCTTACTCCCCCGTAGAAATGCTCGCCAACGCCGAAAGGTCACAAAAAATTTAAATCTTGTAAAAGACTCAGCTCGACGGGCTGGCTCGGATCGCCGAGCTGGCTCGGATCGCCGAGCTGGCTCGGATCGCCGAGCTGGCTCGGATCGCCGAGCTGGCTCGGATCGCCGAGCTGGCTCGGATCGCCGAGCTGGCTCGGATCGCCGAGTTGAGCTCAATCCATCATGCATTCCCGTGTTCTACTCCATGGAATAACTCGCCTATTTGTAATCACTTGAGAATTCAACATCCTTTAGCTCAACTCGAATCACAACGCGCACTAGAATCCGTTCCAGCTCGGGTCTCATCTCAAAGATCCTTCCATCCACCAACACCACCTCCCCTATATAAGTTATTAGTCCAAGTCTTGCTCCCCCGTAGAAATGCTCGCCGACACGGATAGGTCACGAAAACTTTAAATCTCGTAAAAGACTCAGCTCGACAAGCTAGCTCGAATCCGTGAGCTGGCTCGGATCGACGAGCTGAGCTCAATCCATCATGCATTCCCGTGTTCTACTCCATAGAACAACTCACCTATTTGTATTCACTTGAGAACTCAACATCCTTTAGCTCAGCTCGAATCACAATGGGCACTAGAATCCATTCCATCTCGAGTCTCATCTCAAAGATCCTTACATCCACCAACAACACCTCCCCTATATAAGTTATTAGTCCGAGTCTTGCTCCCACGTAGAAATGCTTGCCGACGCCGATAAGTCACAAAAACTTAAAATCTCGTAAAAGGCTCGGATCGCCAAGCGAGCTGGCTCGGATCACCGAGCGAGCTGACTCGAATCGGCGAGCTGGCACGGTTTGCCGAGCGAGCCGGCTCGGTTTTCCAAGCTGGCTGGCTCGGATCGCCGAGCCGGCTCGGCTCAAATCGGATCGGATCCATCATGCATTCCCGTGTTCTACTCCATAAAACAACTTGCCTATTTGTATTCCTTTGAGAACTCAATATCCTTTAGCTTAGCTCTAATCACAATGCGCACTAGAATTTGTTCCAGCTTGGGTCTCATCTCAAAAATCCTCACATCCACCAACAACACCTCCCCTACGAGGATAAGTTATTAGTCCGAGTCTTTCTCCCCCATACAAATGCTTGCCGACGTCGATAGGTCGCAAAAAATTTAAATCTCGTAAAAGGCTCAACTTGACGAGCTGGCTCGGATCGTCGAGCTGGCTCAGATCGACAAGCTGGATCGGATCAACGAGCTGGCTCGGATCCGCGAGATGAGCTCAATCCATCATGCATTCCTGAGTTCTACTCCATAGAACAACTCGCCTATTCATATTCACTTGAGAACTCAACATCCTTAAGCTCAGCTCGAATCGTCTATGCACGAACCCATGCATAGCATTCAGGTATCAAATGGCATATCCAAAAATATCCGTAGAGAGCTAGCAAATCAATCATAGGCAGCATTGGCATAGATCGAGGTGAACATCATTTGATGCGATTTGACTAGTTACCATTGGGATGCCTTCGTGGCAATAGGGCCGACTTGAAACAAACCAACACAGCTTGATGTGATAGGGGTCATTTCATAATGACTGTTGGATGACTTTGTGGTGGTATGGCTAACTTACAATGGATGGGTGTAGTGTTGATGTGACAAGATCACCTCATACTAGAAATAGAGCTAACACGTCGACTGACTTGAACTGACATGTAAGGGACTCGATCCGAGGTGTAACAAAGGAGTTGTTTGGTGCACTCAGGAGTAGGGTCATGTCAGGGACTTGATTCGAGGAGCATTCATGGGGTTGTGCGACAAGTTGTTAATAGTTTTGGCCTGGGTAAGGTTTAGAGTCAAGTCGAGGTGTCATTCGAGCTGCATGAAGTAGCATGGACTGCTTTGTGCAGAGTGGCATTGGATCTTGTTGGGGACTCGATCCGAGGTGAAATCAACTAGGTATTGGAATGGGAAGTTGGGGACTTTTCCATGGGAGACTTGGAACATGTGCGAGATGGTGGCGTAATGAGCTAGTTCAGAACTATGTTGGACTATGAGATGCATTGGTTGCATGTACGTAGGAGGTCTTCATGACATTGGCTCGTGCAAGCCACAAGTCCTAATCTGGATGCAAGTTCACATCTTGAGGACAACTCATTAGTGGAGAAGTTCTCAAACTCAATTCTTGAGAGGTGTCTTGCTAGCTCAAATCGGTGAGTTGGCTCAGATCGGCTAGCTCAATCAGATTGGCGAGCTGGCTCCGATTGACGAGTTGGGCTCATCTCAGAGGTCGTTACATCCGTAAACAATACCTATCCCGTTATGACCCTAGAGATCTGGGTTACTTTGCCGACTCTAGTGATCCGGTGATCCAAGTCAATCCGGCGAATTGAGTCGATCCGGTGACCCGAGTTGTTCTGGTGATCTAAATTACTTATGTGACTGGAGTAATTCAAGTTGGGGGACTTGACAACTTGGCATGCTGAGCCGAATTCATTGATGAGTTGGCATACTCGTCAGCATAGGTATAGGAATGGGAAGTCATGGACTTTTCCATGAGAGACTTGGAATGAGTTAGCCTAGCTCACTTGTGAGTGGGGTCAAAAGTCACATTTGTTGACCTGAGTTGATCTCGCGACCTGAGCTGATTTGGCTGGCGGCCTGAGTTGGTGTGGTGACCCAAGTTGATCTGGCTAGCGACCTGAGTTGATCCAGCGATCCGACTTCATCCGTCGACCTGACCGAGTTGGTCAGGTGATCTGGTGACCCGACCTGACCTGGTTGGTGAGTCGAGTTGATGTGGCGACCCGAGTTGATCTGGCTGGCGACCCAAAATGATCCCGTGACCTGACCCGATCTGAAGACCTGACCCGACCCAACCCGAGTTGGTCTGGCAATCTGGTGACCCGAGTTGTTCTGGTTGGCGACTCGAGTCGATATGTTGACCCAAGTTGATCCGGTGACCCGACCCAATCCGGAGACCTGACCCGACCAAACTTGACCTAACTTTAGTTAGTCAGGTGATTTGGCAACCCAATATGATCTATATGGATACCTGAGTCGATGTAGGGACCCGAGTAGATTTGGCTGGCGGCCCGAGTCGATCTGACAACCCGTCCTAATCTGGAGACCCGAGTCGATCCGACGACTCGAGTTGATTCGGCAACCCGAGTGGATTTGACGACCTGTGTCGATCTGGTGACCCGAGTTGTTCTGGCGATCTGAGTTACTTATGCAACTCGAGTGATCTGAGCTGGTGGACTTGACAGCTTGGCATATTGGATCGAGGTGATCCAAGATTGAATGAGTTAGCACAGATCGAGGTGAACATCATTTGATGTGATTTAACTTGCGATCTGACTGGTTATCATTGGGATGCCTTCGTGGCAATAGGGCCGACTTGAAATAGAGATCTGAGTCGATCTGACGACTCCAGTGATTCGAGTCGATCTGGCAAGTCTAGCGATCCAAGTTGGCTAGGCAACTTCGTCAATCTAAGTTAGTCAGGTGATCTTGCGACCTGAGTTGATCTGGATGGTGACCCGAGTTGATCCGACTGGCAACCCAAGTTGTTTTGGGGACTCGAGTCGATCCAGAAACCCGAGTTGACTCGGCGATGCGAGTCGATCCAATGATCCGAATTACTTATGCGACTGGAGTAATTCAAGTTGGGGGACTTGACAGCTTGGCATGCTAAGGCGACTTCATTGATGAGTTGGCATACTTGTCAGCATTACTATTGTGCATATTAGATTGAGGTGATCCAAGTTTGAATGAGTTGGCATGGATCGAGGTGGACATCATTTGATGCAGTCTGACTAGTTATTGTTAGACGCAGTGTTGAAATGACCCGGGGTCATTTCATATAACCGCTGGGAGGCTTTCGTGGTAGTAGGGCAAGACCTGCGATGAGAACTTAACAAGGTCGCTGGCGGGGTCGAAACTCGTAGGAAAAAATGGATAAAGGAGGCTCTATACAAGGAAAAGAACAAAATTTTCAAGTTATAAAAAACTTAAATCACTAGAGCCATCCATGGAGTCACGCCTAGCTCGTTGGCGACGGGATCCCGGTGAGCTCGCTCACGAGCAAGATCTCGGACAGGATCCGGTCGAGCTCGTTGGCGATCCTCAGGGCGGGGTCAAAAGTCCTAAAAAAATAGACAAAGGAGGCTTCGTACAATGAAAAGAATGAAAAAACTAGAGTTGAAAAAGAAAACCACTCGTGCCATTCATGGAGTCACACCCAACTTAGTGACCCAAATTGATCGGGTGACCCGACCTAACCCGAGTTGGTTAGGTGATGTGGTGACCCGAGCTGATCTGGCTGACGACCCGAGTCGATGTGGCGACCTGAGTTGATCTGGTTGGCGACAAGAATTGATCTGGCAACCCGACCCGATCTAGAGAACTGACCCAACCCGATCTAGAGACCTGACCCAACCCGACCCGACCCAACTTGGCCTGGCAATCTGGTGACCCGAGTTGATCTGGTTGGTGACCCGAGTCAATTTGTTGACCTGAGTTGATCAGGCTGGCATACTTAGTTGACTTCATTGATGAGTTTGCATACTCGTTAGTATTACTATTATGCATATTAGATTGAGGCGATCCAAGTTTGAATGAGTTAGCCTAGCTCGCTTGCGAGTGGGGTCAAAACTCAAATTTGTTAACCCGAGTTGATCTGGCTGGTGACCCGAGTTGATTTGGTGACCCGAGCTGATTTGGCTGGCGACCTAAGTCGATGTGATGATCTGAGTTGATCTGGCTGGCGACCTGAGTTGATCTGGCGATCTGACTTCATCCGTCGACCTGACTCGAGTTGGTCAGGTGATCTAATGACCTGAGCTGATCTGGTTGGCGAGTCGAGTCGAGTCGATGTAGCAACTCGAGTTGATCTGGCTGGCGAGCTGAAATGATCCCGCGACTTGACCCAATCTGGAGACCTTACCCGACCTGACCTGAGTTGGTCTGGCGACCCAAGTTGATCTGGTTGGTGACTCGAGTCGATGTGTTGACCCGAGTTGATCTGGCTGGAGACCCAATTTGATCTGGTGACCCGACTCGATCCAGAGACCCGACCTAACCTAAGTTAGTCAGGTGATTTGGTGACCTGATTTGATCTATCTGGATACCCGAATCGATCCGATGAACCGAGTCGATCGGACGACCCATCCTGATCTGGAGACCTGAGTCGATCCGGTGACCTGCGTCAATACGGTGACCCGAGTCGATTCGAGGACTCGAGTCGATCCGGTGACCCGAGTCGATCTGGCGACCCGAGTCGATCTGATGACTCGAGTTAATTAGGTGACCCAAGTTGTTTTGGCAATACGAGTTACTTATGCGACTCGAGTGATCCGAGCTAGCAAACTAGACAGCTTGGCATATTGGAATGTGTTAACAACATAAGCTGATGTGTTGACCCGAGTTGATCATGTTAGTGACCCGAGTTGATCTAATTAGCGACCTGAGTTGATCCGGTGACCCGACCTGATCAGGAGACCTAACCCAACCTGACCTAAGTTAGTTAGGTGATTTGGTGACCCGAGCTGATCTATCTGGATACTCGAGTTGATGTGGCAACCTAAGTTGATCTGGCTGGTGACCCGAATTAATCTGGTGACCCGACCTGACCTGAGTTGGTTAGGTGATGTGGCAACCTGAGCTGATCTAGGTGATGACCCAAGTCGATGTGGTGACTTGAGTTAATCTAGCTAGCAACCCGAGTTGATCCAGCGACCTATCGCGATCTAGAGACCCGAGTCAAGCCGGCAACCCGAGTCGACCTAACGACCTGAGTGATCTAAGTTTATTATGGTAGTTGGAGTTACTTATGCGACTCGACTGATCTAAGTTGGAGGACTTGACAACTTGGCATACTGAGATGACTTCATTGATGAGTTTGCATACTCATCAGCATTACTATTGTGCATATTGGATGTGGTGACCTGAGTTGATCTGGCTAGGGACCTGATCTGGCTGGTGACCTAAGTCGATGTGGTGACCTAAGTTGATCTAGCTCAGGACCCGACTTGATCTGGTGACCCGACTTGATCTAGAGACCCCACCTGAGTTGAGTTCATCGAGCGATCTAGGGATCCAAGATGATCTAGCTGACTACCTGAGTCGATGTGGTGTCCCGAGTCGATCTGGCAACTCGAGTTGATCTGGCTGGCGACCCAAGTTGGCTAGGTGATGTGGCAACCTGAGTCAATGTGGCGATCAAGGCTGATTTGGTTGGCGACCTAAGTTGGTCAGGTGATCTGGTGACCAGAGCTGATCTAGCGACCCGAGTTGATCTAGTTGGCGACCCATGTGATGACCTAAGTTGATTTGGCTAGCGACACGAGTTGATCAAGTGACCCGTCCCGATCCAAAGACCTGAGTCGATTCGGCTATGTCAACCCAGCAACCTGAGTTGACTTGATGACCCGAGTCGACCCCGTGACCTGAGTCGACCTAGTGACCCGAGTCACTATGGTGACCTAATTTATTATGGCTATCTGAGTTACTTATGCGACTCGAGTGATCTAAGTTGGGGGACTTGACATACTGAGATGACTTCATTGATGTGTTTGCATACTCATCAACATTACTATTGTGCATATTAGATTTATGCGATCCAAGTTTAAATGAGTTGGCCTAGCTTGATCGTGAGCGAGGTCAAAAGTTGTAAAAAAAATAGACAAAGGAGGCTCCCTACGACAAAAAGAATGAAAAAACCAGAGTTAAAAAAAAATCACTCAGGCCATACATGGAGTCACGCCCTTCTTATTGTCGAGCTAGAAGCGGAGACTTGACTATGATAATACTTGAAGAGGAGTATGGGTCAATCATTCAAAAAGTGGACAGACTCACTGGAGATCTAAGTAGGTCAGGCTATCTAGTGACCTGACCTAATCTGGCTGGTGACCCGAGTCGATGTGGTGACCTGAGTTGATCTGGCTCGGGACCCGACTTGATCTGGTGACTCGACTCGATCTAGAGACCCCACCCGACCTGAGTTCATCGGGCGATCTGGTGATCTGAGATGATCTAGCTAACTACCTGAGTCGATGTCGTGTCCTGAGTTGATCTGGCGAACCGAGTTGGCCAGGTGATGTGGTGACCCAAGCTGATCTGGCTGGCGACCCGAGTCGGTTAGGTGATTTGGCGACCAGAGCAGATTTGGCTAGTGACCCAAGCTGATCTGGTGACCTGAGTTGATCTAATTGGTGACTCATGTGGTGACCCGAGTTGATCAAGTGACCTGTCCTGATCTAGAGACCCGAGTCGATCCAATAACCTGAGTTGACCCGGCGACCCGAGTCAACTTGACGACCCGAGTCAACCCAGCGACCTGCGTCGACCTAGTGACCCGCGTCGACCCAGTGACTCGCGTCGACCCAGTGACCCGTGTCGACCCAGTGACCCGTGTCAAACTGGCGACCCATGTCGAACCGGTGACTCGTGTTGACCTGACAACCCGCATCGACCTGGTGACCCAAGTCAACCCAAGTCGACTCGAGGCCCGAGTTGATCTGGCAACCCAAGTCGACCCGAGTCGACCCGATAACCTGAGTCAACCGAGTCACCTGAGTTGATCTGGCTGGTGACCCGAGTTGGCCAAGTAATGTGGCGACCTGAGTCAATGTGGTGACCCAAGCTGATCTGGCGACCACAGCTGATCTGGCTGGTGACCCAAGCTGATCTGGCGATCCGAGTTGATCTAGTTGGGGACCAGTGTGGTGACCTGAGTTGATCTCGCTAGCTACCTAACTTGATCTAGTTGTTGACCCGTGTGGTGACCGAGTCGACCCAGTGACCTGAGTCAATCGGTTGACCCAGTGACCTGAGTCAACTGAGTCAACCCGATGACAAGAGTCAATCGAGTCGACATGGTGACCTGAGATGACCGAGTCAGTCAGGTGATTGAGTCGACCCAGTGACCTGAATCGATTGAGTCGACCCGAGTCGACCAGGAGACCTTAGTAGACTAGGTCGACCCGTGTCAACCCAAGTCAACTTGAGGCCTGAGTCGATCCAGCAACCCAAGTCGACTCGGTGACCCGAGTCGACCCAGTGACCCAAGTCGACCTGATGACCTGAGTCAACCGAGTCGACCCGGTGACCCGAGTTGACCGAGTCGACCCAATGACCCGAGTCAATCGAGTCGACCCGAGTCGACCCAGCGACTGGGGTTTCTGTGGTGACCTAATTTATTATGGCAGTTGGAGTTACTCATTGGCGACCAGAGCTGATCTAGCAACCCGAGTTGATCTAGTTGGCGACCTAACCTGATCTAGCTGGCGAACTAATTTTGTCAGGTGATTTGGCGACAAGAGTTGATTTGGCTGGTGACCCAAGCTGATATGGTGACCTGAGTAAATCTAGTTGGGGACCCGTGTGGTGACTTGAGTTGATCTCGCTAGAAACTTGAGTTGATCCAATGACCCCTCCTGATCTAGAGGCCCGAGTCAACCCGAGTTGACCCGGTGACCCGAGTCACTCGAGTCGACCCGAGTCAATCGAGTCGACCCAGTGACTTGAGTCAACCGAGTCGACCCAGTGACCCGAATCAACCGAGTCGGTCAAGTGACTGAGTCGACCCGGTGACCTGAGTCGACTGAGTTGACCCAGTCGACCTGGTGACCTGAGTCGACAGAGTTGACCCAGTGACCTGAGTCAACTGAGTCGACCTGGTGACCCGAGTCAACTAAGTCGACCTAAGTCAGTCAGGTGATTAAGTCGACCCGAGTTGACCAAGTGACCCGAGTCAACCGAATCGACCGAGTGACCTGAGTCAACTGAGTCGACCCGATGACCCGAGTCAACTGAGTCGACCTGAGTCAACCGAGTCGACCGAGTCAACGTGGTGACCCGAGTCAACTGAGTCGGTCAGGTGACTAAGTCGACCCGAGTCAACCAGAGTCGACTGAGTCAACCTAGTGACCTGAATCAATTGAGTCGACCCGGTGACCTGAGTTGACTAGGTCGACCCGTGTCAACCCAAGTCGACTCGAGGCTTGAGTCAATCCAGCAACCCAAGTCGACTCGGTGACCCGAGTCGACCCAGTGACCCGATGACCCGAGTCGACCCGGTGACCCGAGTTGACCGAGTCGACCCAATGACCCGAGTCAACTGAGTCGACCCGGTGACCTGAGTCAACCAAGTCGACCCAGCGACCGGGGTTTTTATGGTGGCCTAATTTATTATGGTAGTCAGAGTTACTCACTGGCGACTAGAGCTGATCTAGCACCCCGAGTTGATCTAGTTAGCGACCTAACCTGATCTGGCTGGTGAACTAATTTTGTCAGGTGATCTGGCGATAAGAGCTGATCTGGTTGGTGACCCAAGCTGATATGGTGACTCGAGTAAATCTAGTTGCCGACCCATGTGGTGACCTGAGTTGATCTCGCTAGCGACTTGAGTTGATCCAATGACCCGTCTCGATCTAGAGGCTCGAGTCGAGCCAGCAACCCAAGTCGAGCTAGCAACCCGAGTCAACCGAGTCGACCTGATGACCTGAGCCAACCGAGTCGACTCGGTGACCCGGTGACCTGAATCAACCGAGTCGACCCGGTGACCAGAGTCGACTAAGTCGACCCAGTCGACCTGAGTCAACCGAGTCGACCCAGTGACCTGAGTCGACCCGATGACCCGAGCCAACCGAGTCGACCTAGTGACCCGGTGACCCGAATCAACCGAGTCGACCCGGTGACTAGAGTTGACTAAGTCGACCCAGTCGACCTGAGTCAACCGAGTCGACCCAGTGACCCGAGTCGACCCGATGACCCGAGCCAACCGAGTCGACCAGTGACCCGGTGACCCGAATCAACCAAGTCGACCCGGTGACCAGAGTCGACTGAGTCGACTCGGTGACCCGAGTCAACCGAGTCGATAGAGTTAACCCAGTGACCCGAGTCAACCGTGTCAACCCAATGACCTGAGTTGACATGGTGACCTGAGTCAACCAAGTTGACCTAAGTCAGTAAGGTGACTGAGTCGACCCGAGTCGACTCGGTGACCTGAGTCAACTGAGTCGACCTGGTGACCTAAGTCAACTAAGTCGACCCGGTGACCTGAGTTGACCCAGTGACATGAGTCAACCGAGTCGACCCGATGACTTGAGTCAACCGAGTCGACCCTGTGACCTGAGTCAACCGAGTCGACCCAGCGACCTGAGTCACTGTGGTGACCCAATTTATTATGGCAGTCGAAGTTACTGGCTGGCGACCCGAGTTGATCTAGTTGGTGACATAAGCTGATCTGGCTGGTGACCTAATTTTGTTAGGTGATCTGGTGACCAGAGCTGATCTAGCTGGTGACCCAAGCTGATCTGGCGACCTGAGTTGATCTAGTTGGCGACCCGTGTGGTGACCTGAGTTGATCTAGTTGGCGACCCGTGTGGTGACCTGAGTTGATCTCGCTAGCGACTTGAGTTGACCAAGTGACTCATCCCGATTTAGAGGCCTAAGTCGATCCGGCAACCCAAGTCAACCCGGTGACTTGAGTCAACCGCGTCGACCGAGTCAACCTAGTGACCCGAGTCGATCGAGTCGACTCGATGACCTGAGTCAACTGAGTTGACCCGATGACCTGAGTCAATTGAGTCGACCTGGTGACCCAAGTCAACCGAGTCGACCTAAGTCGACCCGGTGACTTGAGTCAACCGAGTCAACCCGGTGACCTGAGTCAACTGAGTCGACCGAGTTGACCTAGTGACCTAAGTCAACCAAGTCGACCCAGTGACCCGACTCGACCGAGTCGACCCAGCGACCCGAGTCGCTGTGGTGACCCAATTTATTATGGCAGTCAAAGTTATTGGCTAGCGACCAGAGTTGATCTAGCGACCTGAATTGATCTAGTTGGCAACCTAAGCTGATCTGGTTGTCGACCTAATTTTGTGAGGTGATCTAGTGACCAGAGCTAATTTGGCTGTCGACCTAATTTTGTGAGGTGATCTAGCAACCAGAGCTGATCTGGCTGGTGACCCAATCTGATCTGGCGACTCGAGTTGATCTAGTTGGCGACCTGTGTGGTGACCTGAGTTGATCTCGCTAGCGACTTGTGTTGATCTAGTGACCCATCCTGATCTAGAGGCTTGAGTTGATCCAACAACCCAAGTCGATCCGAGTCGACCGAGTCGACTCGATCATCCGAGTCAACCGAGTTGACCCGGTGACCCGAGTCGACCCGGTGACCTGAGTCAATCGAGTCGACCCGGTGACCTGAGTCAACTGAGTCAACCCAGTGACCTGAGTCAACCGAGTCGACCCGAGTCAACTGAGTTGACGCGGTGACCCGAGTCAACCAAGTCGATCGATTCAACCCGGTGATCCGAGTCGACCTGAGTCGACCGAGTCGGTTAGGTGACTGAGTCGACCCGATGACCTAAGTTGACCGAGTCGACCCAGTGACCTGACTCAATTGAGTCGACCCAGTGACCCGAGTCAACTGAGTCGACCCAATGACTCGAGTCAACCGAGTCGACCTGGTGACCCAAGTCAACTGAGTCGACCGAGTTGACCCGATGACCCGAGTCAACTGAGTCGACCCAGTGACCCAAGTCGCTGTGGTGACCTAATTTATTATGGCAGTTAAAGTTACTAGCTGGCGACCAGAGCTGAGCTGGCAACCTGAATTGATCTAGTGGGTGACCTAAGCTGATCTGGCTAGTGACCTAATTTTGTCAGGTCATCTGGAGACCAGAGCTGATCTGGCTGGTGACCCAAGTTGATTTGGTGACTCAAGTTGATCTAGTTGGCGACCCGTGTGGTGACCTGAGTTGATCTTGCTAGCGATTTGAGTTGATCCAGTGACCCGTCCTGATCCAGAGGCCTGAGTCAATCCGGCAACCCAAGTCGACTCGGTGACCCGAGTCTATCGAGTTGACCGAGTGACCTGAGTCAACCGAGTCGACTCGATGACCCGAGTCAACCGAGTCGACTCGATGACCCGAGTCAACCGAGTCGACTGAGTCGACGTGGTGTCCCGAGTCGGTCAGGTGACCGAGTCGACCCGAGTAAACCAGAGTCGACTGAGTTGACCTAGTGACCTGAATCAATTGAGTCAACCTAGTGACCTGAGTCGACTAGGTCGACCCGTGTCAACCCAAGTCGACTCGAGGCCTAAGTTGATTCGGCAACCCAAGTCGACTCGGTGACCCACGTCGACCGAGTCGACCCAGTGACCCGAGTTGACCCGATGACCCGAGTTGACCCGGTGACCCGAGTTGATCAAGTTGACTGAGTTGACTGAGTCGACCCAGCGACCAGGGTTTTTGTGGTGACCCAATTTATTATGGCAGTCGGAGTTACTCACTGGCGACCAGAGCTAATCTAGCGACCTGAGTTGATCTAATTGGTGACCTAACCTGATCTGGTTGGTGAACTAATTTTGTCAGGTGATCTGGTGACAAGAGCTGATCTGGTTGGTGACCCAAGCTGATATGGCGACCTGAGTAAATCTAGTTGGTGATCCGTGTGGTGACCTGAGTTGATCTCGCTAGCGACTTGAGTTGATCCAGTGACCCATCCCGATCCAGAGGCCCGAGTCGAGCCGGCAACCCAACTCGACCTGAGTCAATCGAGTCGACTCGAGTCCACCGAGTCGACCCAGTGACCCGAGTCAACCTGGTCAACTCGATGACCCGAGCCAACCGAGTCGACCCAGTGACCCGGTGACTCGAATCAACTGAGTCGACCCGGTGACCAGAGTTGACTAAGTCGACCCAGCTGACTTGGTGACCTGAGTCGACAGAGTTGACCTAGTGACCTGAGTCAACCGTGTTGACCTGATGACCTAAGTTGACCTGGTGACCCAAGTCAACCAAGTCTACCTAAGTTAGTAAGGTGACTGAGTTGACCCGAGTCGACCTAGTGACCTGAGTCAACCGAGTCGACCTGGTGACTCGAGTCGACCCAGTGACATGAGTCAACTGAGTCGACCCAATGACCTGAGTCAACTGAGTCAACCGAGTCGACCCTATGACCTGAGTCAACCAAGTTGACCTAGCGACCCGAGTCACTATGGTGACCCAATTTATTATGGCAGTCAAAGTTATTGGCTGGCGACCTGAGTTGATCTAGTTGGTGACATAAGCTGATATGGCGACCAGAGCTGATCTAGCTGGTGACCCAAGCTAATCTGGTGACCCAAGTTGATCTAGTTGGCGACCCATGTGGTGACCTGAGTTGATCTCGCTAGTAACTTGAGTTGACCCGATGATCCATCTTGATCTAGAGGCCCGAGTCGATCCGGCAACCCAAGTCGACCTGGTGACCTGAGTCAACCGCGTCGACCGACTCGACCCAGTGACCTGAGTCAACTAAGTTGACCTGATGACTTGAGTCAACTGAGTTGACCCAATGACCGGAGTCAACTGAGTTGACCCGATGACCTGAGTCAACTGAGTTAACACGATGACTCGAGGCAACCAAGTCGACCCAAGTCGACCGAGTCAGTCAGGTGACTGAGTCGACCTAAGTCGACCTAGTGACCTGAGTCGACCGAGTCAACCCGGTGACTCGAGTCAACAGAGTCGACCGAGTCGACCCAGTGACCCGTGTCAACCGAGTTGACCTGGTGACCCGAGTCGATCGAGTCGACCCAGCGACCTGAGTCACTATGGTGACCTAATTTATTATGGCAGTCAGAGTTACTGGCTGGTGACTAGAGCTGATCTGGTGACCTGAATTGATCTAGTTGGCAACCTAAGCTGATTTGGCTGTCGACCTAATTTTGTGAGGTGATCTGGCGACCAGAGCTGATCTGGCTAGTGACCCAATCTGATTTGGTGACCTGAGTTGATCTAGTTGGTGACCCGTGTGGTGACCTGAGTTGATCTCACTAGCGACTTGTGTTGATCTAGTGACCCATCCCAATCTAGAGGCCTGAGTCGATCCGGCAACCCAAGTCGATTCGAGTTGACTCGGTGACCCGAGTCAACCGAGTCGACCCAGTGACCTGAGTCAATTGAGTCAACCCAGTGACCTGAGTCAACCGAGTCGACCCGATGACCCGAGTCAACCGAGTCAACCCGATGACCCGAGTCAACCGAGTCGACGCAGTGACCTGAGTCAACCAAGTCGATGCGGTGACCCAAGTCAACCGAGTCGACCCGGTGACCTGAGTCAACCGAGTTGACCTGAGTCAACCCGACGACCTGAGTCGACCCGATGACCCGACTCGATCGAGTCGACCTGGTGACCTGACTCGACCGAGTCGACCCAATGACCCGAGTCAACCGAGTCGACCCGGTGACCCGAGTCAACTGAGTCGACCGAGTTCACCCGGTGACCTGAGTCAATTGAGTCGACCCAGTGACCCAAGTTGCTAGTGACCTAATTTTGTTAGGTGATCTGGAGACCAGAGTTGATCTGGTTGGTGACCCAAGCTAATCTGGCGACCAGAGTTGATCTAGTTGGTGACCCGTGTGGTGACCTAAGTTGATCTTGCTAGCAACTTGAGTTGATCCAGTAACCCATCCTGATCCAGAGGCCTGAGTCGATCTGGTAACCCAAGTCGACCTGAGTCGACCTGGTGACCCGACTCAACCGAGTCGACCCGATGACCCGAATCAACCAAGTCGACCTGATGACCCGAGTCAACCAAGTCGACCTTGTGACCCGAGTCAACCAAGTCGACCCGAGTCAGTCAGGTGACTGAGTCAACCCGGTGACCTGAGTCGATTAAGTCAACGGAGTCCACCCAATGACCTGAGTCAACTGAGTCGATCGTGTCAACCCAGTAACCTAAGTCAACCCGGTGAATCGAGTCAACTGAGTCGATCGAGTCGACCCGGTGACCTGAGTCAACTGAGTCGACCTGAGTCGACTGAGTCAACCCAGTTACCTGAGTCACTGTGGTGACCTAATTTATTATGGTAGTCAGAGTTACTGGCTGGTGACCTAAGCTAATCTGGCTGGTGACTTAAGTTTGTCAGGTGATCTAGCGACCAGAGTTGATCTGGTTGGTGACCCAAGCTGATCTGGCGATGTGAGTTGATCTAGTTGGCGACCCGTGTGGTGACCTGAGTTGATCTCGCTAGCGACTTGAGTTGATCCAGTGACCCGTACTGATCCAGAGGCCCGAGTCGATCTGACAACCCAAGTCGACCCGGTGACCCGAGTCAACTTGGTGACTCGAGTCGATCCGATGACCTGAGTCAACTGAGTCATCCCGAGTCGACCGAGTCAGTCAGGTGACTGAGTCGACCCGGTGACCTGAGTCAACCAAGTCAACCTGGTGACCCAAGTCCATCGAGTCGACCGAGTCGACCCAGTGACCTGATTCAACCAAGTCGACCTGGTGACCCGAGTCAACCGAGTCGACCTGGTGACCCGAGTCGCTGTGGTGACCCAATTTATTATGGCAGTCAAAGTTTTTGGCTGGCAACCAGAGCTGATCTGGCGACCTGAGTTGATCTAGTTAGCGACCTAAGCTGATCTAGTTGGCGACCTAAGATGAAATGGTTGGTGACCCAGGCTGATCTAGTTAGTGACCTGATTTTGTCAGGTGATCTAGCGACTAGAGCTGATCTAGCTGGTGACCCAAGCTGATCTAGTGACCCGAGTTGATCTAGTTGGTTACCTGTGTGGTGACCTGAGCTGATCTCGCTAGCAACTTGAGTTGATCTAGTGACCCGTGCAATCTAGAGGCCCGAGTAGATCCGACAACCCAAGTCGACTTGAGTCGACCTGAGTCAACCGAGTCAGCTGAGTCGACCTAAGTCACCCTAGTCGACCCGGTGATCCAAGTCAACTGAGTTGACTCAAGTTGACTGCGTCGACCCGAGTCGACCGGGTCGGTCAGGTGACTGACTCGACCTGAGTCGATTTGGCTACCTGAGTCAACTCGGTGACCCGAGTCGATCGAGTCGACCGAGTCGACCAAGTCCACCCAGTGACCTGAGTCACCTTAGTCGACCGAGCGACCAGAGTCGTTGTAGTGACCTAATTTATTATGGCAGTATGAGTTACCGACTAGCGAGCAGAGTTGATCTAGCCACCCGAGATGATCTAGTTTGCGACCTGAGTTGATCTAGTTGGTGACCCGAGTTGATCTGCCTGTTGACCTAATTTTGTCAAGTGATCTAGCGACCAGAGCTGATCAAGCCGAGCGGAACCGAACCGGTCGAGCTCTCCGGGGAGCGGCGGGGCGGGATCGGCGCCGAGCTCGCTCCCGGGCGGGGTCGAAACTCGCGGAAAAAAAATGAACAAAGGAGGCCCCGTACGAGGATAAGAACGAAAAAACCAGAGTTAAATTAAAAAAAAAAAAAAAAAAAAAAAAAAAATTACTTTCGGGTCATACGTGTAGCCACGCCCAGCTCGCCCGCGGACGGGATCCCCATCGAGCTCGTCGAGCCGAGCGGCGCTCGCGGGCGGGGTCCGATCCGAGCGGAACCGAACCGGTCGAGCTCTCCGGGGAGCGGCGGGGCGGGATCGGCGCCGAGCTCGCTCCGGGGCGGGGTCGAAACTCGCGGAAAAAAAATGAACAAAGGAGGCTCCGTACGAGGATAAGAACGAAAAAACCAGAGTTAAAAAAAAAAAAAAAAAAAAAAAAAATACATTCGCGTCATACGTGTAGCCACGCCCAGCTCGCCCGCGGACGGGATCCCCATCGAGCTCGTCGAGCCGAGCGGCGCTCGCGGGCGGGGTCCGATCCGAGCGGAACCGAACCGGTCGAGCTCTCCGGGGAGCGGCGGGGCGGGATCGGCGCCGAGCTCGCTCCCGGGCGGGGTCGAAACTCGCGGAAAAAAAATGAACAAAGGAGGCTCCGTACGAGGATAAGAACGAAAAAACCAGAGTTTAAAAAAAAATTAAAAAAAAAAAATTACATTCGGGTCATACGTGTAGCCACGCCCAGCTCGCCCGCGGACGGGATCCCCATCGAGCTCGTCGAGCCGAGCGGCGCTCGCGGGCGGGGTCCGATCCGAGCGGAACCGAACCGGTCGAGCTCTCCGGGGAGCGGCGAGGCGGGATCGGCGCCGAGCTCGCTCCCGGGCGGGGTCGAAACTCGCGGAAAAAAAATGAACAAAGGAGGCTCCGTACGAGGATAAGAACGAAAAAACCAGAGTTAAAAAAAAAAAAAAAAAAAAAAAAAATTACATTCGGGTCATACGTGTAGCCACGCCCAGCTCGCCCGCGGACGGGATCCCATTCGAGCTCGTCGAGCCGAGCGGCGCTCGCGGGCGGGGTCCGATCCGAGCGGAACCGAACCGGTCGAGCTCTCCGGGGAGCGGCGGGGCAGGATCGGCGCCGAGCTCGCTCCCGGGCGGGGTCGAAACTCGCGGAAAAAAAATGAACAAAGGAGGCTCCGTACGAGGATAAGAACGAAAAAACCAGAGTTAAAAAAAAAAAAAAAAAAAAAATTACATTCGGGTCATACGTGTAGCCACGCCCAGCTCGCCCGCGGACGGGATCCCCATCGAGCTCGTCGAGCCGAGCGGCGCTCGCGGGCGGGGTCCGATCCGAGCGGAACCGAACCGGTCGAGCTCTCCGGGGAGCGGCGGGGCGGGATCGGCGCCGAGCTCGCTCCCGGGCGGGGTCGAAACTCGCGGAAAAAAAATGAACAAAGGAGGCTCCGTACGAGGATAAGAACGAAAAAACCAGAGTTAAAAAAAAAAAAAAAAAAAAAAAAAAATACATTCGCGTCATACGTGTAGCCACGCCCAGCTCGCCCGCGGACGGGATCCCCATCGAGCTCGTCGAGCCGAGCGGCGCTCGCGGGCGGGGTCCGATCCGAGCGGAACCGAACCGGTCGAGCTCTCCGGGGAGCGGCGGGGCGGGATCGGCGCCGAGCTCGCTCCCGGGCGGGGTCGAAACTCGCGGAAAAAAAATGAACAAAGGAGGCTCCGTACGAGGATAAGAACGAAAAAACCAGAGTTAAAAAAAAAAAAAAAAAAAAAAAAAAAATTACATTCGGGTCATACGTGTAGCCACGCCCAGCTCGCCCGCGGACGGGATCCCCATCGAGCTCGTCGAGCCGAGCGGCGCTCGCGGGCGGGGTCCGATCCGAGCGGAACCGAACCGGTCGAGCTCTCCGGGGAGCGGCGGGGCGGGATCGGCGCCGAGCTCGCTCCCGGGCGGGGTCGAAACTCGCGGAAAAAAAATGAACAAAGGAGGCCCCGTACGAGGATAAGAACGAAAAAACCAGAGTTAAAAAAAAAAAAAAAAAAAAAAAAAATTACTTTCGGGTCATACGTGTAGCCACGCCCAGCTCGCCCGCGGACGGGATCCCCATCGAGCTCGTCGAGCCGAGCGGCGCTCGCGGGCGGGGTCCGATCCGAGCGGAACCGAACCGGTCGAGCTCTCCGGGGAGCGGCGGGGCGGGATCGGCGCCGAGCTCGCTCCGGGGCGGGGTCGAAACTCGCGGAAAAAAAATGAACAAAGGAGGCTCCGTACGAGGATAAGAACGAAAAAACCAGAGTTAAAAAAAAAAAAAAAAAAAAAAAAAATACATTCGCGTCATACGTGTAGCCACGCCCAGCTCGCCCGCGGACGGGATCCCCATCGAGCTCGTCGAGCCGAGCGGCGCTCGCGGGCGGGGTCCGATCCGAGCGGAACCGAACCGGTCGAGCTCTCCGGGGAGCGGCGGGGCGGGATCGGCGCCGAGCTCGCTCCCGGGCGGGGTCGAAACTCGCGGAAAAAAAATGAACAAAGGAGGCTCCGTACGAGGATAAGAACGAAAAAACCAGAGTTAAAAAAAAAATTAAAAAAAAAAAATTACATTCGGGTCATACGTGTAGCCACGCCCAGCTCGCCCGCGGACGGGATCCCCATCGAGCTCGTCGAGCCGAGCGGCGCTCGCGGGCGGGGTCCGATCCGAGCGGAACCGAACCGGTCGAGCTCTCCGGGGAGCGGCGAGGCGGGATCGGCGCCGAGCTCGCTCCCGGGCGGGGTCGAAACTCGCGGAAAAAAAATGAACAAAGGAGGCTCCGTACGAGGATAAGAACGAAAAAACCAGAGTTAAAAAAAAAAAAAAAAAAAAAAAAAAATTACATTCGGGTCATACGTGTAGCCACGCCCAGCTCGCCCGCGGACGGGATCCCCATCGAGCTCGTCGAGCCGAGCGGCGCTCGCGGGCGGGGTCCGATCCGAGCGGAACCGAACCGGTCGAGCTCTCCGGGGAGCGGCGGGGCGGGATCGGCGCCGAGCTCGCTCCCGGGCGGGGTCGAAACTCGCGGAAAAAAAATGAACAAAGGAGGCTCCGTACGAGGATAAGAACGAAAAAACCAGAGTTTTAAAAAAAAAAAAAAAAAAAAATTACATTCGGGTCATACGTGTAGCCACGCCCAGCTCGCCCGCGGACGGGATCCCCATCGAGCTCGTCGAGCCGAGCGGCGCTCGCGGGCGGGGTCCGATCCGAGCGGAACCGAACCGGTCGAGCTCTCCGGGGAGCGGCGGGGCGGGATCGGCGCCGAGCTCGCTCCCGGGCGGGGTCGAAACTCGCGGGAAAAAAATGAACAAAGGAGGCTCCGTACGAGGATAAGAACGAAAAAACCAGAGTTAAAAAAAAAAAAAAAAAAAAAAAAAAAATTACATTCGGGTCATACGTGTAGCCACGCCCAGCTCGCCCGCGGACGGGATCCCCATCGAGCTCGTCGAGCCGAGCGGCGCTCGCGGGCGGGGTCCGATCGGAGCGGAACCGAACCGGTCGAGCTCTCCGGGGAGCGGCGGGGCGGGATCGGCGCCGAGCTCGCTCCCGGGCGGGGTCGAAACTCGCGGAAAAAAAATGAACAAAGGAGGCTCCGTACGAGGATAAGAACGAAAAAACCAGAGTTAAAAAAAAAAAAAAAAAAAAAAATTACATTCGGGTCATACGTGTAGCCACGCCCAGCTCGCCCGCGGACGGGATCCCCATCGAGCTCGTCGAGCCGAGCGGCGCTCGCGGGCGGGGTCCGATCCGAGCGGAACCGAACCGGTCGAGCTCTCCGGGGAGCGGCGGGGCGGGATCGGCGCCGAGCTCGCTCTCGGGCGGGGTCGAAACTCGCGGAAAAAAAATGAACAAAGGAGGCCCCGTACGAGGATAAGAACGAAAAAACCAGAGTTAAAAAAAAAAAAAAAAAAAAAAAAAAAAAAAAAAAAAAAACTTTCGGGTCATACGTGTAGCCACGCCCAGCTCGCCCGCGGACGGGATCCCCATCGAGCTCGTCGAGCCGAGCGGCGCTCGCGGGCGGGGTCCGATCCGAGCGGAACCGAACCGGTCGAGCTCTCCGGGGAGCGGCGGGGCGGGATCGGCGCCGAGCTCGCTCCGGGGCGGGGTCGAAACTCGCGGAAAAAAAATGAACAAAGGAGGCTCCGTACGAGGATAAGAACGAAAAAACCAGAGTTTTAAAAAAAAAAAAAAAAAAATTACATTCGGGTCATACGTGTAGCCACGCCCAGCTCGCCCGCGGACGGGATCCCCATCGAGCTCGTCGAGCCGAGCGGCGCTCGCGGGCGGGGTCCGATCCGAGCGGAACCGAACCGGTCGAGCTCTCCGGGGAGCGGCGGGGCGGGATCGGCGCCGAGCTCGCTCCCGGGCGGGGTCGAAACTCGCGGAAAAAAAATGAACAAAGGAGGCTCCGTACGAGGATAAGAACGAAAAAACCAGAGTTAAAAAAAAAAAAAAAAAAAAAATTACATTCGGGTCATACGTGTAGCCACGCCCAGCTCGCCCGCGGACGGGATCCCCATCGAGCTCGTCGAGCCGAGCGGCGCTCGCGGGCGGGGTCCGATCCGAGCGGAACCGAACCGGTCGAGCTCTCCGGGGAGCGGCGGGGCGGGATCGGCGCCGAGCTCGCTCCGGGGCGGGGTCGAAACTCGCGGAAAAAAAATGAACAAAGGAGGCTCCGTACGAGGATAAGAACGAAAAAACCAGAGTTAAAAAAAAAAAAAAAAAAAAAAAAAATACATTCGCGTCATACGTGTAGCCACGCCCAGCTCGCCCGCGGACGGGATCCCCATCGAGCTCGTCGAGCCGAGCGGCGCTCGCGGGCGGGGTCCGATCCGAGCGGAACCGAACCGGTCGAGCTCTCCGGGGAGCGGCGGGGCGGGATCGGCGCCGAGCTCGCTCCCGGGCGGGGTCGAAACTCGCGGAAAAAAAATGAACAAAGGAGGCTCCGTACGAGGATAAGAACGAAAAAACCAGAGTTAAAAAAAAAATTAAAAAAAAAAAATTACATTCGGGTCATACGTGTAGCCACGCCCAGCTCGCCCGCGGACGGGATCCCCATCGAGCTCGTCGAGCCGAGCGGCGCTCGCGGGCGGGGTCCGATCCGAGCGGAACCGAACCGGTCGAGCTCTCCGGGGAGCGGCGGGGCGGGATCGGCGCCGAGCTCGCTCCCGGGCGGGGTCGAAACTCGCGGGAAAAAAATGAACAAAGGAGGCTCCGTACGAGGATAAGAACGAAAAAACCAGAGTTAAAAAAAAAAAAAAAAAAAAAAAAAATTACATTCGGGTCATACGTGTAGCCACGCCCAGCTCGCCCGCGGACGGGATCCCCATCGAGCTCGTCGAGCCGAGCGGCGCTCGCGGGCGGGGTCCGATCCGAGCGGAACCGAACCGGTCGAGCTCTCCGGGGAGCGGCGGGGCGGGATCGGCGCCGAGCTCGCTCCCGGGCGGGGTCGAAACTCGCGGAAAAAAAATGAACAAAGGAGGCTCCGTACGAGGATAAGAACGAAAATACCAGAGTTAAAAAAAAAAAAAAAAAAAAAAAAAAAAATTACATTCGGGTCATACGTGTAGCCACGCCCAGCTCGCCCGCGGACGGGATCCCCATCGAGCTCGTCGAGCCGAGCGGCGCTCGCGGGCGGGGTCCGATCCGAGCGGAACCGAACCGGTCGAGCTCTCCGGGGAGCGGCGGGGCGGGATCGGCGCCGAGCTCGCTCCCTGGCGGGGTCGAAACTCGCGGAAAAAAAATGAACAAAGGAGGCTCCGTACGAGGATAAGAACGAAAAAACCAGAGTTTTAAAAAAAAAAAAAAAAAAAAATTACATTCGGGTCATACGTGTAGCCACGCCCAGCTCGCCCGCGGACGGGATCCCCATCGAGCTCGTCGAGCCGAGCGGCGCTCGCGGGCGGGGTCCGATCCGAGCGGAACCGAACCGGTCGAGCTCTCCGGGGAGCGGCGGGGCGGGATCGGCGCCGAGCTCGCTCCCGGGCGGGGTCGAAACTCGCGGGAAAAAAATGAACAAAGGAGGCTCCGTACGAGGATAAGAACGAAAAAACCAGAGTTAAAAAAAAAAAAAAAAAAAAAAAAAAAATTACATTCGGGTCATACGTGTAGCCACGCCCAGC
>BSBK01014592.1:0-59116 GCA_027943335.1 Chamaecyparis obtusa | reverse complement strand
ATAATATTTATATATATATATATGTATATATATATATATATGTATATATATATATATATATATATATATATACTGATAAATCAGTCAAATCATACCTAGGACATTATTTGAGAAAAATTGCCATTGGTGAGAGCTTGCTCTCCCTAGTTCTTAAAATGCTCTATCTTATTTACACTTTAGACCTAGCATATTGTCAGTAAGAACCATTGGGTTTGGACCAATTGTAGGTCTATTAAGATTGGTTCACCATAGTACCATTTATTAATACACCGGGGTGTTTGCAATTGGCCAAATACTCAAACTTTTCTCAATGCCATTCATAGATGTTTTAGGATTGCAATATTTACATAAATAAATCAGTCTAATATATATAAATATACGTCTAATATAATCGACATATCTGTATTTATATATATTAATCTGAAGAGAATAGGTTCAATATTCCCTGATTAAGAACTTGCTTGTCTATACAATTTTGAAATGTACATCAGCAAATCGATCTATATATACTTCCCTGTTTATGATCTTTGCCTGTCTTATACATTTTCAAAATGTACATCAATACATAGATATATATATATACTAAAAAATTGTATATATAAATCTATATACATAGACATAACAAAAAACTAGTGATTACCTTCATTTAGAGGTCCCCGTTGGTACTGCAAATTATCTTGAAAGTTCAAATCCATACTTTTCTCAAGAACAGGGTATTACCACATCAAAAGAGACACCTTAATGCAATTGAAGATCTTAAAAAGTACATAACCAATTACGCTGTTATAAGAACACTATTGCCATAAAATCTTTATCTCATGAATGTTAATAAAATATTTCACTCATTCATTCATATAATTTACCTCCAATACATATATAATGCAAATGATAATGAGTGTTTACAAACCATGGAAAACCATGGGGATTAAACTCCTAGAATAAGATCATGGGAATGAAATTGGGTCTACTTGGCTGTTGATAATTAAAAGTGTTGTTTCTATTAAAAGATATAATAATTTGTCTTGCTACCTTCCCCAAGGATTTCCTAGAAAGTGATGGGCACCTTCCATGTTTAGATTGTGACCAGCAATATGTGTGGTCAAATAACACAAGGTTGCAATCTATTCCTATGTATTTAGATTTTCAATTTAAGACTTGCCTCACTTTCACAGAATTTCTAAATGGAATAAACCAAAGACCATGCAAAAAGAGATGTTCTTAGTCCTATTCTTACATTGGCTTATCCTTTAAAAACTCTTTAGATATACTGATCCATTGTTACCACTTCGTTAGCCCCTAGATTAGCTAATTTGTCTGGCTCTGAGTTACCTTCTCTGAAAGTATGTCTGATTTCATACTTTGTAATACTTTCCATTAATAAATTAATCTCTTCTATTTTAGCGTTCAACATCCAGTTGGGAGTTTTTTTAGTGTGAATGGCATTGACGATAATTTGAGAATCTCCTTCAATAATTACTTTTGTAGTGTTGAGTTTCTTACATAATTTAAGCCCTTCTAGTGCCGCTATACAGTCAGCCATATTGTTTGTCATAGGACTGATGGGTTTAGAAAATCTAGTGACAACTTTTGACTTCCAATTGCGAATGATCCCTCCAATACCTGCTTCCCCTAGATTTCCTCGCGACGCTCCATCAAAATTGAGTTTGTACCATCCTACTTCTGGCGGTACCCATTTACAAGAGGCTCTGTCAGTTTTAGTTTTGGGACCCCCCTTACCATAAAGAGGAGGGATTGCTAATTTTGGCCATTTACTCTTGATCTTGTTATCCCAGCTCTTGAATGAATCCTCGTAGCTTAGTTTGTCCCTGAGTTTGCTGTTAATAATTTCCATGATCGACTCTTCTATCTTGTTTGTAACTGAATTCCAAGTTAATTTTGGATCCATAAAAATCCTTCTGTTTCTTTCTTTCCATATTTCCCATGCTACTATTGAAGGTGCTATTATCCATATATCTTTAAATAAGTTATCTTTATAAGGAGAAGGCCAAGCTTTAAGGTTGCTGATTAGATCACAATGCTGAGTAGATTTCCATCCTAAACTTTGATGTAACCAATTCCAACATTTTTGTGAGAAAGGACAATTAAGAAGGATATGGTTGACATCCTTAGACTGGTTTTCACATAAAGGGCATCTCGATGGCCCTTCAAATCCCAATCTATTGAGCCTGTCTGCTGTAAGAATTCTATTTTGCAGAGCCACTGAGAGAAACATGCCCGCTTTAGGGAGGTAGGCTTTATTCCAGCATAGATTCAAAGGAATGTCTATATTATCCATATTTTGATCCCTAATAATTGAATTGTAACCCTCCTTGACAGAGTAGTTATCGTTATTTGATCCTGCCCATATTAAGGTATCCAGTCTATTTTTAAGTGTTATCTCTCTATCTTTCAATAATGCCAAAAGGATTTGCTTTTCATGCCCATACATCATTTATTTCTTTCAGATCACTCCAATTAGTAGCTTCCTTCTTACATAGGTAATCCTTAAGATGTAAACCTATGCCTCTCTTGCATTCTTCCATGAATTCCTTGGAGAAACCCAGTTTATTGAGGGGAGTCAGGCCTGCCCACGAATCATCCTAGAATAAAGCTTGATCACCTGCACCTACATCCAAGAGAGATATTTGCTAATAATCCCTCTGCAATCCTTAATAAAATTCCATATCCGCGATCCTTTCACATGTGAGTGTGACCTAAAGATATTGATGGGATCTGAGTTAGGGATGTACTTGTGTAATAATATGGAAGCCCATTTACTGCTTGATTCTTTATACATTCTCCATATAAGTTTAGCCCCAAGCGCTTGATTTTGCCATAGTAGGTTTTTGATGCCTAGACCCCCTTTTGCTATTGGTTTGCATAGGGTGTCCCATTTAATCAAGGCAAGTTTTTTGTCTTTAGATGGACCCTGCCAATAAAATTCTCGAAACATTTTATCTAATTCCTTTTTAACATTAATCGGAAGGGGTAGGATAGACAAATGATACGTGGGTATGGCAGAAAGGAGAGATTTGATCATTGTCGACGTACCCGCTTTAGTTAATCATTTACCTTTCCAAGAGCTTTTCTTATTTTGAACTTTGGTTATGACTTGTTGCCAAAGTTTGGATGATAGGAGACCTTTATCGAGGTCTATTCCTAAGTATTTGCATGGGAATTTGCCAATTTTGTACCCCATCATGCTACAAATTTCCTTTTCAATTTTCGGGCACATATTAATAAATAAAATGTCCGATTTGGTAGGATTAACACATTGCCTTGAAGCTTTCGCATAGAGGTTTAGAACTTCTTTGAAGGCTCTTGCTTCTTGTTTGTTAGCATATCCTGGTAGAATCGTGTCATCTGCGAACTATTGGTGAGTGATATTAGGTATGTTTTCTGAAGCCTTCAAACCCAGGATTCTCCCTTCCTCTTGTTTCTTTGTAATTGTTCTACCTAATGCTTCCGCCATAATGACATAGAGAAAAGGGGAAAGTGGATCCCCTTGCCTGATACCCCTGGAGATACTAAAAAATCCTTCGGGGAGCCATTGATAAGAATTGAAATTTTGGGAGTTGAGATGCAGTTAAAGATAAGGTTAACCCATTGTTTAGAGAAGCCAAAGGCTTCCAAGCATTTACATAGGAATCTCCAGTCTACTTTATCATACGCTTTTTGAATATCAAATTTCATTAGCATACTAGGTTCCTTTGTTAATTGGGCAGTATGAACTATTTCTTGTGCTATAATAATTCCGTCCAAAATAGATCTGTTTGTGACAAATCCTGTCTGTTCTTCCGAAATAATAGTAGGAAGAAAATTTTTTAGTCTATTTGCTAAGCATTTGGAAAGAATCTTATATATGGTGTTACATAGGGAGATAGGTCTAAAATCCCCTGGATCTGTACTTTCATTCTTTTCCAGAATTAAGGTAAAAAAGGTGTTGTTAATTTCACTTAGTAAAGAACCCAAATTTCTAGTTGCTTCCACTACTTGCCAAACCTCTACTCTGACAAAATGCCAACATTTTTGGAAGAAGCCGGCTTGGAAACCATCTGGTCCTGGGGCTTTATCTGGATGGAGTTGAAACACAACAGCTTTAACCTCCTCTAGAGATAGCTTATTGTTCATTATTTTGTTGTCCGACTCAATAATCAACTTAGGAATGGCTTTAAGCATTTCATTTTGGGCATTAATGTCTATTGCCTCTGTGTTATTGAGAAGGGTTTTATAAAAATTTGTAAGAACATTTGAGATTTGAACCGGATCTTCAGTGATAAGTCCCTCGGTAGTCTTGATTTTGGCTATTTTGTTAATACTCCTTTATAGTTAGTTGTATTATGAAAGAAGTTAGTGTTACTGTCACCCTCCTTAAGCCACGACTCCCTGGATTTCTGTTTCCAGAAAATTTCTTCTTTGAGGAGGATATAATTGTATTTAGCCATTAGCTCTTTTTCCTTGTAGTAACTAAGATCGTTCATACCTTGTTCTATTACTATATTGTTTAAGTCAGTTATTTCTTGTTCTAACTAAGTTTTCTCTTCGAATATATTTTTAAAATTGTTCTTGTTCTAATCTAACACTTTATTTTTAATGATTTTTAACTTTGCTGTTAAGTAGAACATTTTCAACCCTTTAACCGAGATTTGTTTCCACCAGTCCTCTAAGAGGTTTATGAATTCAGGGTTTTGGAACCACATAAATTCAAACTTAAATAGATTTCTCGATGGTTTGGAATTCTCTGTAATGGTAAGTCTGATGGGGAAGTGATCTGATCCTGCTTCTGGGAGGATCTCTGCACTGACTATCTGATTAAAGTTATCGGGGTTTGTTCTAATAAAGAATCTATCTAGCTTTTCAGCTATGTAGCTAAAACCGGCTCTTCTGTTATTCCATGTATAAACTCCATTAATTGTATTGATGCTTATTAGATGATTATCCATAGCCCACTTGCTAAAATATTTATGGGCTTGCGATATGTATTGAGAACCCCCATACTTTTCTTCTAGATTTATAATAGCATTAAAATCCCCTCCGATGACAAAGGGGTGTTCTTGATTATTTGATAAAAAGTTTTGTATCTCCTGCCACACTCTTCTTTTTTCTTCATTTGGAATTGGCCCATATACATTGATCAGGTTAAATTTTTAAATCTGATTTTAGGCTTTTAATTGTTAGTACCATCGAGTTATCTTTAGTAAGAGAGGGTAAAGCCATCACTTTACGAGGGTCCCATAGGACTGTCGGTCCGCTTGAGTGGCCTGCTGCCCAGACATATTCTGATTTCCAAATACTTAATCTTTTATTAAATTTACAACTATCCTCTTTGTTTAGCTTAGTTTCCTGTAATAAAATGATCTCAGAATCAAAATATTAAGTATCTTTTGATTAATCTTTGTTTGCTAGGGGCATTGAGACCCCTAACATTCCAATTAGTGACTTTCATTGCGCCTGAGGAAGGAACTTCGCCTTCCCTGTGTTCAAAATATCAGCTATCTTTTTTTGGTTGCCTGCATTGCCATCTAGAGATCTCAGTTCTACGGCTGATTTCCTACCTCTTTTCTTTTTGAGTTTATTGATATTAGGTGTGCTTAGACTACCTCTGGTCAAGGCTATGCCCAATTCTCTATTTTCATTAGTTATTCTGAAGAGACCTTCAATTGCTTCTTTAACTAGTGTTGAATTACCAGAAGACTCTATTAACAAATTGGCCTGATATCCGAGCTTATTTGCTCATTAATAGTATGAGCCAAGGGTTCAATTCTATCTATAATCTCCTCACCAAAAATTTCCATTACATCTTCAGCTTTCCCTGATAAATCTAGATTTAAAGATTCTATTTCTAGAGGGATTGAAACAGCTTGTTCCTTCCCCTCATCGATGATTGGATCATTTTTTATTATATTTTCCTTATGCTTTGTAATTATATCATTCTCTCTTACATTATGCCTATCTATAATTTTTCCTTTGGTTTTTTTATCTGATTGTTTCAAATATTGATCCGAATTACCCAGAGGGTTATTTTCATATACTTCCTTTACTGGGGGTGAGGAAGGCAGGTTTAGACTATTGTCCTCATCCTTATTTTCTTCTATGATAAATTCTTGAATTTGTTTTATTAGGATTTCCTTTTGAAGTTTTAATTCATCAAAATCACAAATCTCATCCAAAACAGGTCCATTACTTCATCCGTTAATGATTCTCCTAAGTAATTAATTATTTGATTTACCTCCTGTTCAGTTTTATTAACCTGATCCACTAGTTCTACTATATTAGCACATTTAGGTTTTATAGACTGTTTTGTTTGTAAATCAGTCCTATTACTTTCGTGTTGTATACATATTTTATTATTATCTTCTAGCTCTGTGCAATCTGGTTCAATTCCCTTAGTATTGGATTCATACCTAATAATGCTTGATGTCTTATTAGTTATTGGGGATGAAGCATCATTTGTTTGAGGATTATCTAGGTTTTCATTAGGTATTGCTGGAAATACAACTTTCTGTGATGGGATGAATGCATTGCTGGGTGGCAGAGAGGGGGCAGGGGTACTTTCAAGTACTTGGACTATGCTTTCAGAATTACCTTTATCTTTATAGATATTAGTAAAATTTTTGTCCTTATCCAAACCTGTTTTAGAGATAAAAAAGGTAGAATTCTCCTTATTATTCTGAAAATGAGTGGATACCGAGCTATTTAAACATGTGTTAGATAGTGCTAATGGGAAGGGCCTATCTAATCCATGATTCCTTATAGGAATAATAGAAAATCCACCTTTATCCTTGCAAAACTCAACCTCCATTTCTTTAGTAAGTTGAGTTAAGAGGTTTATGTTTTTGAGTGATTTCTGGGAATTAGCTTTAACTTCGATAAAATTTTCTAAGATTGTGGGACTAATTATAACCGAGTTAGAGCCAAAATTTAATTGTATGGGTGAGATGTATTTTTGATGGAAGTCCATTTCCACAATGATTATTTTGTCAACTTGATTAAGTGCTGACTCAACAATCTTGATGAACTTCCCGATTTTATTGCCTATTGTACTTATGTTTCCCTTACTGGATAATTCCAAAGGTAGATTTTTTAGAGAGACTGCCTTTTCTACTCTAAAATTCTTTAGGTGCATTGGATTAAACAAAGGCTTCCAGTCAAACAAAGAAAAATGAATGTTTCTAAATTTAATATCCTTCTTTTCCATAATGCTATTCTTCAGTTCCTTTTTTTTGCAATCTATATACATGAAATAATCCAAAAGGTGTGATATACTTACCTCCTTTGGTAATTGTAGTGATAGTTCTACCATCAAATCATTAACATGTACTCCCATGCCATTCCAGATACAGATCACACCTATTTCTGCTAGGTGCTTCTGTTGCTGCAAAATGGTATTATTATCCAAAAAGATAGTTTCAAAGTACCGAACATGATTGATCTTACCTATTTTCTATTGAGTACTTCTTCTATGTGGAGGCAAATAGGCTGCAGACTTTAAAACTTTATGAAATAAATCATTGTTACAATCATTATTCATCCTGTTATTACTATCTAAAAAAGATGATTTCCTTTCCATCTTTCTAAGATGAGGAGGGCAGTATTTTGTATTGCTAATCATTAAGTCATCAGTGCAGCAATCTCTGCCTATTTGTTTAGATTTCCCCCCACAAAAGGGTGGGGTTTTGGAGAGATAGGGGTAGGGCTTTACAGCTTTGGAGTGATTCACCTCCATCTTGTGTTGCCGGGCCCTATAGCCCTTATCCCCCAAAACCCCATTCCTTTTGTGTGGGGGTGAGTATATATACCTGCTATTTCCTTCCTTACTAAGCAATTCAAAAGAATTTTTCAAAGATAAACTGAAAGTGCTATGAACTGGCGAGGGCCTTAATACCTTATTCTTACCGTTAACCATTTGCCATGTATGATCTTGCTTAAATGTGCTCACGGGAGGCGCCTGGGAAGATAAGGTCCTGCCTTCCCCCTTAGCAGATAAGGGATCATCGGTTTTGCATTGTAAAAAATTCCCAATATTATCTGCCTTAGCGATCCCGTAGCCTAAGACCAGTTTAGCATACCTGGTCTTTGCAAAAATTCTTAGTTGCCTGTCCAAAGATTGGACTGAAAATACCTTTTGCCTTGATTCCCTGCTCCATGAAGGGATAATGTGATTTTCCTTTGGTTCTATGCCCAAATTCAAAACCCTAGCCGAAACCTTATGCTCTTCTTTCCGTGATCCTTCCTCCATCTTCCTAGATAGTGGAGTATTATTATGAGATTTATTAGAGGATTTGGTCTGGGCAGGGTCGCTGCATGAGGGCTTTGCATTAGTGAAAATGGCGAGCAGATCTGCATCAACATTTTGCTCCGCTTTTTCTTTTTGTTTTGCTGTAAATTCTTCCAAGTGTTCATAGGATGGATGCGTTTGCTCTTCTTTTCGGCAGTCTTTTCTTTTGTGGCCATAGAGCTAACAATTAGGACAGTAACTCAAAAATTCCTGTTTCTTTCCTTGATCGTTATCCTTTTTTATGGAGATTTCTGCCCTAGTTTTTTCATTGTAATGCCTATCTCTGTTCTTCGACTGGCTCAATTTGGAATGAAAAAGGCCTAGGTTTATCTGCCTATAGTGGAGAGCAATTTTCCTTTGCCGATGGTCATTTCGCATTATCGCTGTTCTGATCGCATTATTGATTACAATTTTGCAAATTTTCTTCTCTCAAATGGCAGGGCTTGCAAGATCTGAAGCTTCCTTGTCAAACTGAAATGTTCTTTGCCACAATTCTGGACTCACATACAAATGGTAAGCTTGTCCTCATACAATTGCAAGCCTTCCTCAAAATTCTGCCCTTCTATGTCCACTCCTTGACACAAATTTCGGTCCTCCTTAGGCACTTTCGAAGCCTCTGTCCAATAGCCGGCCTGTTCTTTTATTCAATGTTGATGACCCTATGCAATGCCAGGCCCTAAGAATTTTGGATCTGCACTCTTGTCTTGACCAGATTTGATCAGCCCCTTTAATTTCCTGTCCTCTTCTATTTTGGATATGTTCTAAGACAAATTTGAGCCTGAAATATGTCACTGCTCCTCCAAATTGAAGTCGCAGGCCCTATGGATCAGACCTCAGCACTGCAAACTTGAAGTCGCAGGCCCCTTCTAATGTCAGATTTCGCACCCTAGGGTACTTGTATTTCGCTGTGCTCTAGACAATCTCTGCCACTGCCTCTTTACTTGCACTTGATGATGCCCTAGCCTTGATGTCGCATATATATATATATATATATATATATATATATATATATATATATATATATATATATATATATATATATATATATATATATATATTTCTTATTAAATAATGATTTTTTAATTTCTTCATACATAAGATATTCTAGAAATAATCTTATAATGAAAATTTTAACATCAAGTTAATTTGTTAAATATATTTTAATTATTTTAAATTTTTTTTAATGTATATAACTTGATGATATTTAATTTATTTCATATAATTTTTTTTTAATGTATATAACTTGATGATATTTTATTTATTTCATACATAGATTATCTTACAAATAGTCTAATAATGAAAATCTTAACATCTAGATGTAAGTTTGTTAAAATTGTTAAATTTGTGCAAAGACCGATTATGAACGTTTATTTAAGGAAACCAAAACAAGAAGCTCCGTTGCCGGGGATCGAACCCGGGTCACCCGCGTGACAGGCGGGAATACTCACTAATGTTACGTATTTTATAATTACTATTAATAAGCAGTTGTCTGCGTGTAGAAACTGCCATTTATTTTTCCCTCTCTTATGTTCATCAGAAACTACAATTTTAATTTTGTTAGTCTCCTACCTCATTTATCATTCTTTACACGTAATTCCATTTCTTGAATCAATTTAATTCCATTTCTTGAATCAGTTTAATTCCACAAATACATGGTTAGAGCCGTGATGTATTTGGATACGGATATAAATAGTTTAAAATTTTTTATATTTTATTTTTTATGATATTTTTCATTTTTGAAAAGTAATTTATAGAATATTATTCAAAATTTTATTTAATATGTAATAAGCAGTTAAACTATTAATAAGTATTTAATAATTATTTAGTTGATGTATTATACATTTAATTGTTAAAAAATTAGTTGATAGATATGTTTTTGATTATAAATATATATTGATAGATATGTTAATTAATTGTAGTAATTTATTTTTAAAATTTTTTAATAACGTTTAACTAAATTAGTTGAATGGTATTACTTAATTTTTTAACAAAAGGATTGATTATTTTTCAAAAAGGAAATAAATATTTTTAATAATAAAATATTTTTTATCATTATATTTTTTAAGGAAACATTTGAACAATCTAATTTGTGTTAGATGGTATTCCTTATTTTTTTTTAATAAAATGTGTATAGTTAGAAAAGTTGAAAAAATGCAACGCCTCATACATCTCGGCGTATTATATATAGAGTATATATTAGCTAGTTATAATATAATGATATTATTTTATAAAAATAATAATATGCAAATATGACATGTACTTTTTCCCTAAAGGTTAATATGTAAATTTGAATTATATTAATCCTCTATAAAAAAATTAAAATAAGTTAATTCTCAAACAATTAATTAAGAAATTGTGTTCCACTCAAAAAGTAGAAATAAAATTTGACTAAAACTATTTGTATGTTAGAAGAACTATTTTTAAAAATGATATACTTTTAAGATATTTTAAAATAAAATTCTATATTTAAAAAATAAAATATTTATTTTCCTTTTTTTCAAGGAAGCTAGAATTTTATTTTAGTACTTAACTTTTATGAACTCAAAATTTGATAGAGGAAAGTTTCCAAACACTATCTTTTCCTTCATAATAGCATGAACTGAAGACTTTTTAAAATAAACATTCTAATAATCTTTAAATAAATCACTGCTATAGTCAAATTAATAAATCAATAATATTAGTTATAGTAATGATTCACAATTACTTGTAATATTTAATGATATTATTTTATAAAAAATGATATAATAAACAAATATGATATGTACTTTTCCTACATTCCTCTAGAGATTAACATGCAAATTTATAGTTCTATTCATTTTCAATAATAAAAAATTGATAAATTATTTAATTTATTTTTAACATAAATTATCTTTTTTAACAATTACAAATAAAATTTGACTAAAACTAGTTGTATATTAGAAGTATTTTTTAAAATTATATTTTTTGAAGAATTTTTTTTGAAATTTTCATATATATTTAAAATTAAAAATATTTATTTTCATTTTTTTCATCATAGACATCATTTTATTTTAGTACTTAACTTTTATGAACTCAAAATTTGATAAAGGAAAGTTTCTAATACACTATATTTTTTCCATGTTAACTTTTGTCAACTTGAGATTCTTTTAAAAAAGTTTCTAATATATTGCCAAAAGACCAAAAAATTCCTTAAATGAATCACTCTCATAATGAATAAATACTTGTGTGCACATTCATATCATAGAACTTATAATTTCAAAACATATGGCAGGTCAAGGTATTGCGATGGGCTCTTCATTGTTTGTGTGCATTCCTATTTCCTTCATCATTTTTTCAGCAACTACAGTGATGGGTGAGATATATTCACAACATTTTAATTTATCATATTATGTTTGTGTCCTTTTCATTTGAGTGAGTAAGAAATATAAATTAGGTTTCATTTAGTTTTTACAAAAAGGGAGTGTAATATGAGGTTTTAAATTGAAATGCAGGTCTGGAAATGAGATAAACTGTCGACTCGCAAGCAATTGTAATTGCAATATTTGTTGCGTAAGCGCGCTTTATCACAACTTGTATTGTTGCGATCCTCCTCTTCAGCATCCTTTTTAAACATTACTATTTCACTCAATTATAACTAAAGATCTTATGTAATTACTTTGACTTCTCAATAAATAATATATGTTATTTACTATAATAGTTTTAAAAACAGTGAGTGTATATATTGTGATGATTGTATTTCTTTTTCAAAGTTTATTGATTCTAAAATATTGGTAAATATAATGGAGGAAAGTTTATTTAATTATTTTCTATTTATTATTGAATTTGAAGAATATATAATTTTAAAATTGTGATTATTTTTTATTTTTGTAAGTTAATAATTTAATATAAAAATTAATATATTTTAAAATTTTTTGTTAAAAATAAATAAGAGAAATTGTAGTTAATGAATTTTATTTTTAAAAATTAAATTACTAAATTAAATTGAAGTCTTCATGAATTTAATACTGAGCCTTCAAAAATTTTAAAACTATATTTTAATTTAAAACTAAAAAAGAATAAAACTTGATTATTTAAGAAAGTAAAGAATGCAAGAATTTAATATAGTTTAGTAAATATATTTATAAGAAAATAATTTATCTTTTTTTTTTTCTATTAGATATAAGAGGATAAAAAAAAATGAAATAGTCACAACAAATATCAACAAGGAGGCCAAGCCTCACTACGGAAGAACAGTCTCAGCTGAACATCAAATCAAAAAGACGAAAAGAAGGATCATCTAACAAAGAACATCATAGTGAATATCCATCCAGGCAGTCCACCCTAAGGGACCCTCCATCCAGACTATATGCTTGTGCTCATGAATCTGGGTCAACATGTGCAAATCTTCTTTTCTGGTATTAACGTTCTTTCTGATTTCTTTGTTCATCCTTATACATGCTTGCTCAAAGGTCTGCAAATCATCCAAGGTACTTCTCCACTGGAAGCCATGTTTCAGCTCATAAAAGAAAAAAGTAGCATGCCCATCATGAAGGAACGTTCTCAGCTTGTCCCTTTCGATCATCATAGTCACTTGGACCTGCAAAGAAATTTGAATGTATGTGAGTTTACGAAAAAACTCCGTAAGAACCCTCGGCTTACCTTGGTACCTTTCCTCATTCCTGCACTTCCAGATCTGCCAGAGAATGTTAGAAGACAACATATTCTAGAAAAAATTGGTATCTTTAGGAAGACCATTAATATGACCAGTAACTATATCAAGAATATTCACGTTAATAGGATAGAAGATTCCAAACATATTCCAAATCTCTTTAGCAAAAATACAATAAAAAAGGATATGTCTACCTGTTTCAGGAAGTCTGCACAAACTACAAATATCAGAGTTAGAGAAATCTCTCTTAGTAGGAAGTTTATCCAACAAAACTAACCATTTGAAGCATCTAACTTTAGGTTCAACATAATTTTTCCACAAGATATTAAAGTATTTTTTCCAAACATCAGTATCAAAAGAAGAGTACCAAATAGCATTAATATGATCAATAATATCAGTATTCTGATCAATGATTCTGTAAATATTCTTGGCTTTAAGCATAGCCGTGATAACTCCACCAGGCCATTTACATTTTAAGTGCTTGTGAGAGTCAACATGGCACATAGTAGGAAGGTTACTAGCAGCTTGAATAATCATGTTATAAGTTTTCTTATGAGAGTCCGAGATATCATACTTCCTTTTAAGCTCATCCCAAGTGATGAGTTGATTCTATTCAAAGAGGTCCATGAACTACTTAATACCCTTCTTAGCCCACAGTTTGGCAGAGCAACCTTGGGAGAGGGCTAAAGGTTTACCATTTAGGTGAAGATTCCACCAAATGGATCTTTCACCATGGAGCTGATTGTTATAGTGAAAATCCTTATTAGTGATGAATTTCCTAACATGGTCCCAAGCCTTCCAAATAGACCTGAAAACCGCGGAACCTTGGACCATGACAGGAAAATTACCAAAAATAAGATCACAAAAGGGGAGGTTAGTCCAAGATCTGGCTTTCTTAGGAACACCCCTCTCAATGTTATGACGAACCAACACCTTCCAAGGAAAGTCACCCTCCATGGATTGAAAGATCCATTTAGCAGATAGGGCAATACCCTGGATTCTAAGGTCCTTAAGCCCAAGCCCTCCAAGGTTCTTGTCAGTGTGGCACCAAGCCCACTTAATAGATTGAATTTTTTTATTTCCTTTACCATCAGACCAGAGAAAATGTCTAATAGCCTTCTAAATTTCCGTAATCTGATAATTGTTAAAAAGCCAGGCAAAAGAATAATAAATGGTATAAGAGGACAATATCTTTTGGCAAACTTGAATTCTACTAGCTAGAGATAAAGCCCTATTATGCCATTTATTAAGCTTCTTATCAATCTTCTCTTTGACCCAGGACCACACATCTCTGAGGGCAGGTTCCATCGAAAAAGGAATACCAAGGTACCTAGTGATTTTGTTGGGGCCCCCCCATTGAAAATTGCATTGGGAAAACTAGTAGGGAGGCTGCTCATCCCAACCAAGACAAATGGATTTAGCTTGAGAAATCTTGGCACCAGAAATAAAACAAAATAAACTGAGCTTATCTTGCATGGCTTTAAAGTTACTTTCTGAAAGTTCAAAGAACAGAGCGGTATCATCCACAAATTGACAGTTGATGAGCTCATCATCATTGGGGAGGTAAATACCTCTAACTTCAAGAGACATGGAATTATCTCTGAGGATATAGTAAAGGGCTTCCGAGGCAATCACAAATAGGGAAGGGGCCAGAGGGCACCCCTGTCTGATGGATCTCCCAAGAGAAAAAGGGGCAGAGAGGGCATCGTTAACTTCAACTTGGGCAGAAGCATCGTTAAGAAGCACCTGAACAGTATTGCAAAAAAAGGGCAGGAAGCCAAAGGCTTCCAACATCATAATAATGAAACTCCACTCAACCCTATCATAAGCTTTCTCAAAATCAAGGAGAAGCATAGCAAAATTTTGATGCAAACATTTAGACCACTCCATGGCTTCCTAGCTCGTGATAAGATTCTTGAGAATATATCTACCTTTGATAAAACCAATCTGGGTAGAATTAACAAATTTAGGAAGAATATTGACCAATCTGAGCGCCATAATTTTAGCCAGAATCTTATAGGAAACATTAAGAAGTGTAATCGGCCTCCAATTCTTGATGAGAGCGTTGTCACCAACCTTGGGGAGGAGCTTAATGATACCCCTGTTAACATCATGTCCCAAGGTGCCATTAGACAAGGCTTCAGAATATAAATCATGAAGATCCTTACATATCCAATTGATGTTGGCTTTATAGAATTCAATAGGAAAGCTGTCAGGGCCAGAGGTCTTATCATTACTAAGGGCCTTGATAGCTTTCTCAATCTCCTCAATAGATATGTCTTTAGATAAGGCAACAATATCCTCCAAATCCAACCTATTAGGAATTAAGGCTTTACAATTATTCCTAATAGTCTCAGCTTCAGTGGACTCCTCAGAAGTAAAAAGCTTCTTATAATAATCAGCAAAAACCTGGATAATAATCTCAGGGTTCGAGATATCTTGGTTATCAATTGAAAGTTTATCAATGGAATCTTTATTGTGCTTATGCTTAAGGAGATTGAAGAAGAACTTCGAACCCCTGTCCCCATAATGGAGCCAATGGGCCCTTGATCTAATCCTGGCTCCATGAATTTTAACCTGCTGGTGCTTCCTAAGAGCATCCTTGGCAGCCATGACCCGAGAAAGAAGATCAATGTTAGAAGAATCTCTTTGGATGTTACTCTCCACGATTTGAAGATCAGAAGATAATTGTTTTTTAACAAATCTATAGTCCTTAGCCCTCTTTTGACCAATGGTCTGAAGAAAGATCCTCCATGAGGAGAGGTTAGTTTTCCATCTATCAAGATGGGACAGGTGCTGAAGATTAACCTTATTAATACCTCTAATAATCTGGACAACAGCAAGAACATCCTCATCCATGAGGAGACTGGAGTTTAAAATAAACTTGTTGTTCCCAGACTTGTGCTCTAGAGGGCCAATGTTGAAGTTGATCCTAGTAAAGATGGGGTGATGATCAGACAGAGTAGTGGCAATAACATGAACAATATTCCCACAGCTATCAGGCGGAAAAGAAAAAAAATGCTTATTGGCATAGAAACTGTCGAGCCTGGAATAAATTCTAGCGTTGCCCTATTGAAAGTTGCACCAGGTGTGCCATAAACTAGAGTTGACATCTTTATTACCAGCAATAGGATCAAAAAGAAAATTAGAGTTTAAAAATCTATTCCAAAATATTTTTTCGTTATCCTTCCAGTGAAAGGAGTTGCCCCCTGTTTTATCATCCTGAGACTCAACCATGTTGAAATCTCCATCGAATAGCCATGGTATATGAAGGAGGTTCATTAACCAATTCTAGAGATCAATTCTTTCCTTAGGGACATTAGAAGCATAGATAGCACAAACACCAAAGATCTTATTATCATATTGAATAGTAACTGAAACAGCTCTCTAACAAGGAGAACACCCATGGTTAGTAATGTAATTTTCCCACTTATGATTAATGAGGAGGGAAATTCCTCCTCTGCCTCGATCATGGTTGGTAAAAAATTTAATTGCATCCTTCCATATAAAATTGAGATTCGATTCCAGAATAAATCCCATAGCTTTAACTTCTTGCATCATAAAAAAATCAATAGAATGAATAGAGTTAAGCAAACGCTTGATAAAAAAATTCCTATCCGGGGATTCTAAACCCCTCACATTCCATGATAAGAAATTCATTGAGATACATTGATAGGGGTGGAGCACGCATTAACATCCTGATCAATCAGGAGCATAAATTTATTTGAAGACTCACCTGGTTTAGGCCCAGATGGCTTGTTTTTTGAACCAGGGGGTCGACCTCTTCGTTTAGTAGCTGAAGAGTCAATGTTTAAATCATCTTCAAGTTCCAATTGGGAATCCACATCCATGGAAGGACTGCTTGGAGATTTATCAGAGACGGGGATAGCCGGGATGATTTCCAGAGCATAATCCTCCCCAATTTCTTGGAAAATTTTCAGAGGGAGCTTTCGAGAAGTTTCCTTGTCTTGGGGTTTAGCACACCTATCAACATTCTATGGTTTAGTGTTGGTATTAAGCATAACAGAGTCGGCCAACGAAGAACTTTGGTAGCCAGCGCTGATCTTGAGAGCAGGACCTAGGGTATTTGATAGAGAATTACTATTACCCTTTCTTTTCTTCCTTTCCCGAACAACAATAAAATCGTCATTCATGTTGAGATCAATAGCCAAGTCAAGATTGGGAAACAACTGGGAACCAGTATTGGGAGGAGGTGGGGACGAAGTTGAAGCAGGAATCATTTCACAACTAGCACCCTCAGACGGAGGAATATTGCCAACAGGAGGATTAGACGCAGATTTAGATGAGGCGTTAGAGGGATTAGGATGTTTTTTAGGCTTCTTTTTTATGATGGGGCAATCCTTTCAGAGATGCCCTTCTTTAAAGAAAAGGAAGCACACGTTTAAACCCCCCAAAACTTCAATAGGACAGTTATAGGTTTCATTTAAAATGTTAATTAAAATATCAGCAGGGATATCTTTACCAGGCAGGAGTGAAATTAGGACTTTGGCATCCATATGGGGGACAAGTCTCACTGTGTCATCCATCCTAATAATTTTACCAATAGGTTCAAGCAGTTGCGGCAAAAAATGCCACAGAAAGGGGGGAATATTTTTGACAAGGATCCATCTTGGTGCCGAAAATGTGAGGACCTCATCATGGATGGCCTTTGGTGACCAAGCAAGTGCCCTAAAGGATGTTGAACCCACATTCTAGTATTGCTTTTTGAGAACCTCTTTTTGAGCATCATGATTAACAAAAAAGATCACATACAGACCCTTTTGAATTTGCCGACAGAAAGATATGTGAAACCCTAATTTAATATTCCAATAATGATGAAACCAATCATCCATAAATTTCCTTGGCGGACATTTATCAAGTTCAACAGCTGAGAAAAAAATAGCGGTGCTTCTTAACCTATCCTTTTCCTTAACAATTTCATCTAACATTTCAGGATTAGGAACAACGGCAAAGGGAGGAAGAGAAGCCAGAGGGTTCTTACCATTTTCGGAGGCTTCATTGTCACTAGCACAAGCAAATTGAAACCTGGTCCTTTCGTTAATAACGACAGATCGAGCCACAGCCTCAGAAAAAGACTTAGGTCGATCGCCGTTGTGAGGATTCGAAATGATATTGCCATTAAAAGGAGTAGATTTATCAAACAATGAAGATGTCTTACCTGGTACATGTTCGGCAGGCTTGCCATTGATTTTTAGCTCAGACATATTAATGTCATTTATCTTTTTGTTTTTATTATATCAATAAAATAAGAATGTGGTATCATGTGTGTAATTACACAAGTTCACTAAGGGAGTTCATAATAGTGGAATGTGTATCTTTAAAGATATTGACTTGTAATATGAATGATAACTCCTAGCTTAAGAGGGGGAAATCAATAATTTGATGAGTTGTTTCACAAACCTCTTTCACACCTCATAGGGTTAGGGATCCAAGTACAAAATAATTTTATGAAAGTTTTCATAATAGTCATTCCTTGCTATATGCATATATTGAGGGTCCTATACTATATCTAATAATAATATTAACTAGCTAATATATACTCTATATTTAAAATACGCCGAGATGCATGAGGCATTGAATTTTTCAACTTTAATTTTTTCTCTATATTAAAGGTGAATGATGGAAAAATTCAATGCCTCGATGCATCTTGACATATTTTAAATATAGAGTATATATTAGCTAGTAGCAGTCGCAATGCGCATAAAACATTGAATAAATTAATCTGATTAGGGTTATAATTAGGGTTCATATTGAAGGTTAAGGTTTATATCACCGTTAGGGTTAGCATTAATAAACCACTAATAAACCATTACCTAATATGAACACTAATCTTGATGCTAACCCTTAGTAAAGCCTAACACTAAGATTGTTCGAAGATTAACCATTAATAAACCATTACTTAATATGAACACTAATCTTGAAGCTAACCCTTAATAAGGCCTAACACTAAGATTGTTCAAAGATTAACTTATTTAAACCTAACCCTTTCCTAACTCATATATTTTATTAATTTTAAGATATTTATCTATTTATCATTCTCAATAAAAGCTTATATGTATATTCTAAACATTGTTAATCTTTATATATTTTCAAATTCAATATAATAAATTATTAAAATTGATTAATCATTATTTATAAAACTATTAATTAACTTAATTGTAAATATAGAATTCTCTCTATTATATTATCAACTCTATACTTATCAAAACTTATTCTAATAGAAGTCATTCTAGGGTTTAGGATTAGGGTTACAATTGTGGTGAATAATTCTCACCCTAATTAAACCCTTATTTTAAATTTAGTTAGACCCTAATTAAGTCATTTAACCCTAACATTAACATAACTTGCATATTTATAACATTTTACCCTAATTGAACTCTTAATATAATTTAATCATAGAACCTAACCCTTTCCATAGTTCAAATATTTTCCTATAACCCTAATCAAACTCTAACCCTAAATGAATCGCTAATTAAACCATAACTTTAATTATATCTTAACCCCAAGTTTATTTGAAGCTTAACTAATTTATACCCTAACCATGATCTAATTCTAACTAAAGATATCTCCTACAAATTGAATTTAATCCTAACCATAATAATAACTAAACTCTACCTATTATCCTAATTGAGCTCTAATTTTAATTTAATTAAATTCTAATCTTAACCATTAATAAACCATCACCGAATTTGAACACTAACCTTAAAGTTAACCCTTAGTAAACTCCAACACTAAGCTTATTTGATGATTAATTGATTTAAGCCTAACCCTTTCTTAATTCAAATATTTTATTTATTTTGAAATATTTATCTATTTATCATTACCAACTACTTATATCTAGATTGTAGACATTGATGCTCTTATATATTTTACAGAGAAATATAAAAAATATTCTTACAAATTTGATTAATGATTCTTTAAAAAAACATTAATTAACACTTACATACCTAACCCAAATTGAACACTAACATTAAAGATGACCCTAGCTTCTTTTTACAATTAACTCATTTAACCCTAACATTAACCTAACTTGCATATTTATAATATAAATGTAATTGAACTCTTACTATAATTTAATTCTAAACCTAACCCTAACCATAATTCAAAGATTTTCCAATGACCCTAATCAATCTCTAACCCTAATTGTATCTAAACCCCAACTTTATTTGAAGCTTAACCAATTTAAGTCCTAATCATGGTTTAATTCTAACTAAAAATATCTTGTACAAATCTAATTGAACCGTAACACTACTAATAAGTATAGTCTATTTATAATCATTATCCTAATTGAACTCTAATTTTAATTTAAGTAAACTCTAATATTACTCATTAATAAATAATTGCCTAAGTTAACCCTGAGTAAACCGTAACACTAAGATCATTTGAAGATTAATTGATTTAACCCTAATTAATCCTTTCCTAACTCAAATATTTTATATATTTTAATATATTTATCTATTTATCATTCTCAACATCTGCTTATATCTATATTGTAGACGTTGATACTCTTTATATATTTTAAATTTAAAAATAAAAAATATTCTAGAAAAAATGATTATTGATTGTTTATGAAAATATTAATTAACTTAATTAAAAATAGAATTCTCCCTAACCATAATCACTTGCATTTGGGTTATGTTTATGGTTAAGGTTTTCATCATGGTTAGGATTATGGTTAGGCTCAACATTTATATCAATTTTATGTTTAGGGTTTATGATTATGGTGGATAATTCTCACCCTAATTAAACACTCATTTTACATTTAATTATACCCTAATATTAATCCTTACAATCCTAACCACAATTGATCACTAATATTAAAGATAACCCTAACTTTTTTACAATTAACTCATTTAACCTTAACATTAACCTATTTACATATTTATTATATATCCCTAATTGAGCTCAAGATATAATTTAATCCTAAACCCTAATCCTATCCATAATTCAATAGTTTCCCTATGACCCTAATCAAACTATAACCCCAATTAAATCTGTGAGGAAACCCTAACCAGGTAATTGAATGCTAACCCCAACTTTATTTGAAGCTTAACTAATATAATCACAAACCATGATTAAATTATAACTAAAGATATCTCCTAGAAATCTAATTGAACCCCGACCCTAATAATAACTAAACTCTACCCATGATCATTATCCTAATTTGACCCTAGTTTCAATTTAATTAAACTCTAATCTTAACCATTAATAAACCATTACCTAACATGAACACTAATCTTGAAGCTAACCCTTAGTAAAGCCTAACACTAAGATAGTTTGAAGATTAACCATTAATAAGCCATTACCTAATATGAACACTAATCTTGAAGCTAACCCTTAGTAAAGCCTAACACTAAGATTGTTCGAAGATTAACTTATTTAAACCTAACCCTTTCCTAACTCATATATTTTATTAATTTCAAGATATTTATCTATTTATCATTCTCAATAAAAGCTTATATGTATATTCTAGATGTTGTTAATCTTTATATATTTTAAAATTCAATTTAATAAATTATTAAAATTGATTAATCATTATTTATAAAACTATTAATTAACTTAATTGTAAATATAGAATTCTCTCTATTATATTATCAACTCTATACTTATTAAAACTTATTCTAATAGAAGTTATTCTAGGGTTTAGGATTAGGATTACAATTATGGTGAATAATTCTCACCCTAATTAAACCCTTATTTTAAATTTAGTTAGACCCTAATTAAGTCATTTAACCCTAACATTAACATAGCTTGCATATTTATAACATTTTACCCTAATTGAACTCTTAATATAATTGAATCATAGAACCTAACCCTTTCCATAGTTCAAATATTTTCCTATAACCCTAATCAAACTTTAACCCTAAATGAATCCCTAATTAAACCATAACTTTAATTATATCTTAACCCCAAATTTATTTGAAGCTTAACTAATTTAAACCCTAACCATAATCTAATTCTAACTAAAGATATCTCCTACAAATTGAATTTAATCCTAACCCTAATAATAACTAAACTCTACCTATCATTATTATCTTAATTGAGCTCTAATTTTAATTTAATTAAACTCTAATCTTAACTATTAATAAACCATCACCGAATTTGAACACTAACCTTAAAGTTAACCCTTTGTAAACTTCAACACTAAGCTTATTTGATGATTAATTGATTTAAGGCTAACCCTTTCTTAATTAAAATATTTTATTTATTTTAAAATATTTATCTATTTATCATTACCAACTACTTATATCTAGATTGTACACATTGATGCTCTTATATATTTTAAAGAGAAATATAAAAAATATTCTTACAAAGATGATTAATGAGTCTTAAAAAAAACAAATTTATGAACACTAACCTATATATACTCTTTAAGGTTAGTGTTCAAAATCAAATTTGATTTTGGAAATGGTGAGTATCTTATAAGTTTAAAGATTGAATGTTCTAATATTGACTTGTATCAAAAGCTTGGAGGAATTCGTGAATGCCTAGTTATCTCAAAATAATAATGATTTTCAGATGGTTAGTGAGTCTTCTCATGATTGCCTGGGAATGCACATCCACGACAAGCCCATGCAACTCATAATACCTTCTGCATTTCACTCCCAAGCTACAAAAAATAGTAACCCAGATGAAGTTTTCATGGTGGTCTGTGTAGATGATGAATCAGACCATGAATTCGATGCTGCTCTGATTTTACTAAATGAAAAGCTCGAGCGCGTCAAGATTTCTCCTAATTGTCTTAGCACTATGCTTGACCGCATTGCCAGCTCATTCACCAATTTCAAATCCCGCAAGACAAAGGCTAAAATTTCTCAAAACATTAATTTGTATGCGATACAGGTTTTATCAGCCATTAATCTTGTCCTGGCCGTATGCGAAATTAGTGCAGTGGTAGGCATGGATAAAGCCCTGATCCGTCGGGCAATTATACAAAAGTATGGAGATGAAACTCTGCAAAATAGTAAGGAATTGGTCGATAAATACCTACAAAAGATAATAGAATTGCCACTTGACCTTCCTGACCCCAGTGAATATGAATCCAATACTTTCCTTGAAAGACAACTGGGTGTGTTTGGTGAGCAAAGTAATGATGAGGATTTGGAATCAGAAGATCAAGACTGTGATTATAGTATGCCAGAAAAAGATTCAGAATATGATGCTCTGCGATAACCCTTACACGACCCCTCACGACACAAATTCACAAAGGCGTATCGTTTCTGCTGATTTTGAACCCTAGTTATGGCAGCCTCGCCGTCCAGACCATCGCTGGATCGAAAATAAACAGACGTTAAATTGGAGCTTCTTGTTCAATTTTTCTTTCGACGCTTGGTTTGCTGTAGCGTTTTTGAATTCTAGTGCGACATGTGGGAGGGAATACAAATCATTTCTTTTTTCTTACACTCTTACATTCACTGACTTCTTATAGGTGTGGGTCTGCTGCCATTGTAAGGTTATGCCTTTCGGTATAATTAATTCTTAATATTACAATATATCTTATTGTTTCTAATACAACCTATTTTCAAAATTTTAAATTAATCACAATACATATAATTCTAATTTCGAATACAATCTCATTTTTCAAATTTCAAATTAATTACAATACATATAATTTTAATTTACCATTAAATTCAAATTACAATTATTATCAAATTATGTTGTGGAAAATCTTGCAATAATAGCATATCCGTGAAAATTGTTGAAAAATAAATAACATCCCTATAACACAAATTCACAAATAAATATTTTTTTTAATTTAAAAAATTAACAAATATGAATTTGAACTTCATAAAAAGTATGGTTATTTTATAAACTATCAATTGATAGAAATTAATTGACTAAAAATTCATTAACATTTACATTCACATGAAATTACAATCTTTAAAGAATAATTCTTCAACAAATATATATCTGCATTTTCAATTTCTTAAACAAGGCCAAAATGTTTCTCTACAAATCATAATCAGTAATCCACGATTTTGAGTATTTCTGGATGACCTGCATGCGCTTTTCAGACAAATTTCTCATCGCTACCAACAATGCATGTGGGTTTTGCAGGCGAGTTTAATTATGTATTTTATTTTTCACTGTCGTCATGAATTTTCATTGTCCACCAAGAGCCCTTCCACATATGAATCACCGCTTGCAAATCTTAGCAAAAATTCCACAAATTATCTGTTGCTTCAATCTGTGTACTTCCATTAGAATACTAAATTTTCCTACCTTAACTAAAAGTAGTTTAATTTATAGTGGATATGGGTAGGGGACACTAATGCTTAACCATTTATAGTTAAAAGATCAGCAAATATCTCGAGTTACATGGATGATGACAAAGGGTGTAGGGTTTTGATTTTTCGTATATTGATTTTCAAATAATTTTCATTTTGTGCATACTTTGTTATCATTTCCTCGCATAGACTTTCTTAATGGGATTCTGTCAAACAATTCATATGGTCTATCTTAAGTTTGTAGATTTGATGAATTTGAAATAAAACCAGAAAAATAGCATTAAAGAGCAGAATACACAGAACACATAATTTATCGTGGTTCACCACAATAGTGGCTACGTCCACACTGAGAGCAAAAGAATTATATTAATCTCCAAAAAAAAATGTTTACAATGAAGAGAAGAGTCTTATTTATAAGCTCATCACCAAGCAGTTGAAAAGACAAGGCACAATAGAAAAATGTCCGTTGGCCTTCCAATCCTAACAAACTCCCACCGGAAGTCAACAGATGATTCAACTAATCAGGCATTCCCCTACTCTACATGCTGATCTACTTCAGCTTAGCAAGTCCAAGAGAAGTTCTTGCACATTCGAACTTCTCTTTGGTTACAACTTTAGTGAATATATCTGTCGGATTGATCTTAGTATCAATCTTTTCAACCTTCAACCTGCCCTCTTCAACCACATGCCGAACAAAGTGAGCATGGCTGTCAATATGTTTTGAACGTCGCTGAGAAGTATGATTATGAGCCATAAATATGGTGCTACGACTGTCACTGAAAAGAACATAATCATTTTGTTGATACTTCATTTCACCAAGTAATCGTTGCAACCAGATCATTTTCCGAGCACCTTCGGAAAGTGCCAAATACTCAGCTTCAGCAGAAGAAAGAGCAATAGAATGTTGCAGCCTTGAGGCCCAACTAATAGCAGCTCCAACAAACATGAATGTGCAACCAGTAGTAGATCTACGCTTATCCAAATCTCTGACAAGATCTCAATCCGTGAATCCTCATAATTGTTCATTGTCGCTACCAAAATATAATACCAAATCTGAAGTGCCTTTAAGATATCTTAATATCCATTTGACAGCCTCCCAATGAGTCTTCCCAGGATTGCTCATGAATCTACTCACAACTCCCACCGCATGAGCAATGTCGGGACGTGTCGAAACCATAGCATACATAATGCTACCAACTGCAGATTTGTAAGGAATGTCCTCCATATATTCCTTGTCCTCTTGTCTTTGTGGACACAAATTTGCTGATAACTGAAAATGTGAAGCAAGTGGAGTAGAAACACTATGCGCATCAGCCATACCAAATCTCTGAATTACTATGCCAATGTATTCTTTTTGTGACAATGTAATTACTTTCTTCTTCCTATCCCGGGTGATAGTCATACCAAGAATCTTCTTGGCTGCCCCTAAATCCTTCATGGAAAATGTGCTTGCCAATTTAGTTTTCAGCGCACTAACAATTTTAGAGCTAGTTCCCGCTACTAACATGTCATCAACATAGAGAAGAAGAATAACAAATTCACCATTCGAGAGTGTCTTGTAGTAAATGCATGGATCAGATTCACATCTGATAAAATTATGTTCAAGCGTGAAGGAGTCAAACTTGACATACCACTGTCTCGGGGCTTGCTTGAGCCCATACAAACTACGCTTCAGCCGACAATAGAGATGTTCCTGCCACTTTTTCACAAAACCTTCAGGTTGATGCATATAAAACTCCTCATTTATGTCTCCATGTAAAAATGCTATCTTAACATCTAACTGTTCCAATTCAAGACCCCAAATAGCTGCTAATCCCAATACTGTTCAAATGGATGTCATCTTCACAACCGGAGAGAATATTTCAGTGAAATCAGTCCCCTGTTTCTGAGCATATCCTTTTACCACCAACCTAGCTTTGAACCATTTTTTACCTCCTCCTTCGTCTTTTAATTTATAAACCCACTTGTTCTTGAGTGGTTTTCGATTTGGTGGAAGAGCAACCAAATCCTAGGTGTCATTTTCTTCAAGCGAACTCATTTCATCTGTCATAGCAACAAACCAATTATTCTTATCATTGCTTAGACATGCCTCTTTAAAATTTGCAACAGAAATTAATAGCTCTGGCTCTGCCTCTTTAGCAAATAACAGCTGATAATCAAAATTTTTTGAAGGAACTTTCCTTTGTCTTGAGGATCTTCTCAATTCAAGATTATCTGGTTCACAAGAATGAATTCTTTGCAATTGATTATCATCATTTTCTCCAGGTGAAGGATATCTGAGAGTAATTATTCTCTTGGTATTTGATTCGGTGAGTAATTCATGAGGATTGCGTTTGGAGATAGGAAAAGAGCATGTCCTCTGTATACCCGAACTATTACTGCATGCTTGTCCTGTTAAGACTCCCCCCTTTTGAATATTATCCCTGCCAAGAGATGTGCTCATTATATTCTTTGTGGTCTGTCCACGCTGATCATCAAAACTAAATCGATCCATATGTTTTCACAGAGACTAGTCTACACTATCATGCGTATGACTATTGGAATGAGGAAGCGGGCTGCCATGGGTTCACAGTGAAGGAGCAGTTTGGGAGTAAGGAAGTTGAATCATATGGAGAGGAGTAGTTAATAGGTGACAGGGATCAATGCCTCTATGATTAATGCCATTACTGTCATCAATGCCATCAAAGCCATTAGTCCCTATTCCTTTGTTATCGAAGCCGTGAGAGTAGGGGTAGATCATGAGGTGAGAGGAATCACCGAATTCAATAAACTCTGCCACATGGTATCTAGACTGCACATTGCCATGATTGGTCTCATGAGGATTTCCTCTGCCGTGAGTCACGTCCTTGCAGGCATAGTCCCACTTTGTGTTATTGACAGTGGTGTCCCTATCGTGAGATAGCAGTGGACAACCATGAGTTTCTTGAAGATTAGTTTGGTTATCTCTATGTGGTGACTGCAGAGTGTAGTGTAAATTTCCTTCATAACTGCCATGGAGAGGGGAAGGAAAAAGCATAGCCTCTCCCCTATTTTCTAAAGAACTTTGACTGTCATCAATCAAATCTCTTTGTTCTCTATCAAATAGATGTGGGTAATCATCCTCACTTGATGAGGATTGAGAAGGAGGAATTAGAACAGAAGTTGGAGTCACCTGAAGGGAACTTCTTCCCTGATGAGTAGAAGGAATACCATTTGAAGGTATTTTGAAAAAAATGTAATCATTTTCAGACTTATCAATGTCTGCGAGAGCTGGAAATTTTTTCTCATTAAAGATGACATCACGACTGTGAATGATTCTCTCTTCAAGCGGATCCCAAACTCTATAACCAAACTAATCTTCACCATAGCCAACGAATATGCCCTTTTGTGATTTGAAATCCAGTTTTGTCCTTCGTTCTTTTGGAACATGTACATGAGCTTCGCACCCAAAAACTTTGATGTGTGAGTATGAAATCCTTTTTCCCAGCCATTCCTCTTCCAGAATGCCAAATTCTAGACGAGATGAAGGAGTCCTATTAATTGAATAAATTGTTGTATTGCAGGCTTCCGCCCAAAATTCTTTGCCCAAACCAGCATTTGAAAGCATACACCGTGCTTTCTCAAGAATGGTTCTATTTAACTATTCTGCTGCCCCATTTTATTGAGGTGAATAAGGAACAACCTTAATTCATCTTATACCATGATTTGCACAAATGTTATCAAACTCCAATGAACAAAATTCACCTCCATTATCCATTTTCAAACGCTTAATTTTATGACCACTTTGATTTTCGACAAGAGCTTTACAAATTTTGAATTTAGAGAATACTTCTGATTTTCTAGAAAGCATATAAACCCATACCTTTCGGGTGCTATCATCAAGAAATGTGACAAAATATTGTGCACCTCCATAGGTTCGAAGACATCCAAATGCACTAACTCCAAAGGTGTAGTCCTTTTATCATGTCCATCCTTTAAGAAACTGACCCGCTTTTGTTTCCCATGAAGACAATGCTCACAAAATTCTAAATTTGCAGATTTGAGACCTGGTAGTTGATCACGATTCAACATTACCTCAAGGCCTTTCTTGCTCATATGGCCAAGCCTTTGATGCCAAAGTGCAACATTGTTGTCCACAAGTGTCAAAGTAGCTCCCACCTTATCAATGGGTTTCAAAATATAGAGACTACCGATTTTGTCTCCTTTAGCAATAGCCAATGAACATTTGACTATTTTCCATGTATCTATGAGTTCAGTTTTAAAACCTTGAGTGTATAATTGGTTGACAGAAATCAGATTTCTCTTTAATTGAGGAACATGTCTAACATCTTTAAGAAGTAATTTTTCTCCTCCTCCAAGATGCAAGACAACATCTCCTTTCCCAACAATTTTACATGCTTTGTTATCACCCAAGTATACCTCTCTGAATTCACCTTCTTGGTAATTTGTAAATGCATCCGTGAGAGAGGAAGCATGAAAGGAAGCTCCCGAATCAATTACCCACAAATCAGCTTTTGTATCACTTGTTGACAAAATTAGGATACCTAGATCCTTTTCACAAACTATTTTCTTAACTGTCCAATACTTGTTCTTGTGCCTTCTTATATTTTTTGCAATCCTTTTTAACATGCCCAGCCTTCCCACAAAACCAACAACCGTTTTGTCTCCCTCTTGACTGCTATCTTCTTGCAGATTGGGACCTCCGATTGTTATTAAATCTGCCTCTATATTGGCTTCTTCCTCTATTTTCAGTGCTCACCATTGTGAGAGCATTACCAAAAGAGGATTCATCATTCTTTCTCCTTAAATCTTCGGAGAGCAGGGTGGCTGAAACTTCATACAAAACCAGCTTCTTGGTAGTTGATGCAGAAGTGCTTATGGCTGTCACAAGTCCATCCCAGCTATTAGGAAGAGAACATAGCAATAGAACAACTTTATTCTCATCATCTTGTGTCATGTCAACTAAATTTGCTTGGTTGATCAAGGTGTTGAATTCGTTGAGGTGATTTGTCATGACTTCACCTTCCCTCATCTTAAGTTAATATAACTTCTTCATGATGAAGACTTTTTTCACAGCAGATGCTTGTGCATATGTTGAAGCCAATTTATCCCATACATCTTTGGCTTTATTTTTGTCTGAAATATTATACAACACGTTATTGCCTAATGCGAGAAAGATTGTCGCCATGGCTTTCTCATCAAGCTTTCCCCATTCTTCATCTGACATGGCTGTGGGTTTCTTCACTTTTCCTTCAAGTGCCAGCGAAAGCTCTTTGTTAACTAACAAAGATTTCATTTGAATCTTCCATATTCCATAATTCTTCCCAGAAAATTTCTGAACTCTTACTTCTTCCATAATTCTGAAACTGAAAACTTCAACCAATGATTAACCTCACTCTGATACCAATTATAGATTTAATGAATTTGAAATAAAACCAGAAAAATAGAATTAAAGAGCAGAATACACAGAACACACAATTTATCGTGGTTCACCACAATAGTGGCTACATCCACACTGAGAGCAGAAGAATTATATTAATCTCCAAAATAGAATGTTTACAATGAAGAGAAGAGTCTTATTTATAAGCTCATTGCTGAGCAGCTGAAAAGACAAGGCACAACAGATAAATGCCCATTGGCCTTCCAATCCTAACAAAGTTCATATTGTCCATGTATCTCTATTATTTGTGAGAGATTTGCTCCTGAAAAATTATCAGCCTTCTTACGTGATAGTTTTTCTTTTTCGTTTATGGAAAATATTATAAATTTTTTTCTTCTTATTTTTTTGGTTTTTCTTTTTCTAGTTATAGATAGCTCTTTGCATAATGCTGAAATCACAAATAGAAGTTACCGATTTCTCTCTCTTTTTATCCTATTCTCTGGGATGATTCTATAGAATTTCTTAGATTATATAGAATTTAGAAGATTTTGTGGTGGCTGTATGCTTTGCATTTTGATGATCATTTGTTTTGGAGAACTTGTTACCATATGCTTTGCAATTTGATAATCATTTTTTCTTTTTGACATGTTTAATATGACACCAGCGTTTCATGATTTATGGATTGTATGAAGTTGAATTCCAATAATTAATTAAGGTTGTCATTTACTGCATCATGAAGTTTTTATTCTCATATATAATTGTCGACATCTGTTTGTGTCTCAAAATCATGATATTTCATGTGGTTTTTTCTTGGTTTCCTTTATGATATACAAAGACACTAGATTTCCCAAGGGAAGAAATAATATGGGCACAGAGTTAAACGACAACCCATGGGACATTCTATAATTTTTTTTTTGTTTTATACAAATCTGGGTATTTGTAGATTCATGCAATAGAAACTACACGTAAGGAGGAATACAAGAGAATATAAATGTTTCTTAAATATGTTTTAAAAAATAGAAAGATTCTATTAAAATCTAGATTTTACTTTAAAATTATTGATGATTCGATATAACTTTTAAAAAAATCAGTTTAATCATAGATTTTGAATTGATGTGCATGCAATAGAAATATTGTTAAATATTTTTAAAAATAGAAACAATCTATTAATACATAGATTTTAGTTTTAAACTTATTTTAAAATTGTTAAATTTTTATTTAAAGTTTTGAAAAATAGAATTTAATTTAGTTTTAAATTTTCAAATGATTTGCATGTAAAAGTAAAAACTAAAATATAATTTTTTTAATGTCTTGAATTTTTTTAGAAAGGTTTTATTTATATTAATTTTTTTTGGATTTATTCAAATTAATGGTTGATTCATTAAACATAAAATCTTTAATTTAGAACTTTAATTGATTTCCATGAAAAATAGAATAATAAAATTGTAATTTTATTTAGATATTTCAATTAATTTCTTTATTTTCTAATTGAAAATACACTCAATCTTTATAGTAATAACTATATAATTTTAAGTTCAATTAAAATTTATTAATAATATATTATATGTAAGTATAATATTTTTTCCAATTAAGATTCAATTTAAATCAAGTTAATATATTAATTAAAGTTAGGATTCAATTAGGATAAGAGTTAACATAAAGATTATATTTTAATTATTTTTGAGTTGAATAAAATATTAATTGGATACAATAACTATTTAATTAATTTTAGATCTAGTTTTTAATTAGATTTATGATTATGATAAGGATTAATAAAAGCTAGGGATTAATTAAAATTAGCTCTAGAGAAATGATTATGGTAAGTGCTTCGTTAGCTTTAAAAAATATTATGATTCAAATTTAGGTTAGAGTTCTTTGATAAAGCTAACTTAAATTGCAATCCTATCTTTTAATCTTAGTTCCCTAACCCAATTTTCACCTTGAAAACCATAACCCTATCCTTATTTCAATCTTTATTCTTAATTCTAAGCATATGATTTAATAAAAGCCTGAAGATGAAAAACATTTTAAAGGGCTTAATCAAATTTTCTTTTGGACTGTTTGTTGAGCAAAAGTTTTCTTATGTGTTGAACTATTATGAATCTTTAATGGATTGTTATTATATTGTATTCATTTAATTTATGTGATCTTTAGAAATAGCTTGTTTGATTTTTTTTCTGCTATGTTTGTATTCTATTTGATGTAGTGGATATTCAAATTAAGGGTTTTCTTAGATTTGTTTTTCTTCAGGGTTTGTTCTATTTTTTTAGGCACTGCACTTATGTTGTTGGGTTAGTTTTTGCAGTAGATATACAATTGGTCACAAATTTGAACACATATAATTGACACCTAAGAATTGTTATATATCATTTATAAAATTCTCTCTACATTCTTGAAAATAAAAAATCCTATCAACTCATTGTTACACGTACAAAAGCAAGCAACTACTAGTTTTATATTATATAAATAAAATATTAGTTGGTAGAATGTTAAACTCTCAATTATTTTTAAGATTTTAGGACACATTCAATTAGTTTTGTGCACCGAAGAAAATATTTTCAACTATAGGACCATACAACAGTTTTGATTAACATTTTTCAATTGCAAAAAATTATAGCCATACAACATTTTCAATTGAATGAAGTCATAAGTATATGTGAAATCTGATGATTTTGTATAAAATAAGTTAGGCATACAAGAACAGTATAATGATCACATAGATAAATGACTCTAAATTGTATAGAATGATTACGGATACATATGAATAGTTATGGTTATGTAGAGGCTTTATTTTTGTGTGAGATTATTAGATTAATATTTGAAAATTTATATATTGAAAACTCCCCTTCTCATTTCTTAGTAATCCTTATAATTTTGATAAAATATTTGGTCATTAATTTTAAATTTATATATTGAAAAATCCCTTTCTCATTTCTTAATAATCCTAACCCTGACCCTAAACCCTGAACCCTAATCTAACCATTAAACCCTAACCTACAACATAATCTTAATCCTATTGCCACACCTTCATTCTAATTATAATTCTACTCTTAACCAAGATCATAAACCCTAACCCTAACCATAATTCTACTCATAACCAGGACCATAAACCCAACCTTAAAACTAAACCCTAACCCTGATCATGATATATATTATAAGGCTAAATGTTAACCTTAAACATATTAATTTACTTAGTGTGTTATGCGTGTTGCGGCTGCTACTAGCTAATATATATTCTATATTTAAAATACAGCAAGATGCATCGAGGCGTTGAATTTTTTCAAAACTTTTTTTTCTCTATATTAAAAGTGAATGATGAAAAAATTCAATGCCTCGATGCATCTTAGCATATTTTATATATAGAGTATATATTAGCTAGTCCTTATAATTTTGATAAAAAATTTGGCCATTCAAAATACCTATCCTCTTATTTTGAAAACTCAAAGAAACATGGCATGTATTTGTAAACTAGAATGTAAAGATAACAATACAAATAAGATGAAAAATATAGCATAAACTATGTGATAAAAAAACATCATGTTAAAATAACTTAATATGCTAATTAAGTGGAGAGACTTCCTACAATGACATCATTCATCAATGTAAACATTTAAAAAATTTTAAAAAAAATTGACATTCGTTTGAATATTTTATGATGAGTTGGCAAGTGGCCAGTTGGTAGATTGAAACAAATGAACAAATGTCAATTATTTTAAAATTGCCAAATGTTATAATTTGAAGAACAAATGAACAAACACTATAAATTTGATCCAATCTGACTGAAATGAACGTATGTTACAAATTATGATTATAAATTCTTTAAATTGTAAATATTTGAAAAATTTGACATCTATTATCCTATTTGTTGAGTTGACGTTTGTTACACAGTTGTTACCCTAATTTTCCTGTGCATGCAAATTTGGCTAATATCTATCCACAGGTCTCTATTTTTATCCTGCCAAGCATCCATAAAAATTTCATGAATTTGTGCCTTGTCCTCTGGCCTTTGCAAATTGTTTTACTCTCTGGTCTGTAGGTAAAAAAATTCATAAAACTAGCCGTTGGACCCTTAAAACTCTAAAAAATCCTTTTGGCCTCTTATATTTCTACATTACCTTTATCGACCACTTAAGTCCCTTCATTTCACATGTGCGTTTTAAAATCCTTCATTCTCCAAATCTCTGATTCCCAGTGGTTAACCCCTTAACACTTTGCGATTTGGCGAGCGGTTACCGTTTTGGTTGGCAGTCTTGGTTCAATGGCCAATCAAGATTCTAGGTCTATGGTTGTCGCATGATCTCATGGCCCTAGAAGATTCCATGAGATCTTGCGATGATCATCGATATTCCTTTTCCTCTAATGCAGTATCTTGTGAGTGGGACCGGTGCCACCTCATCTGATTTGGCGGCTTTTGATTCATCGACGGTTGGTGATTTGGCAAGGACCCAGGGGGCTGCCTTTCCCTTCAATCCAACGATGGTCACATGATCACAAGGGCCCAAAATATTCCTTGTAATCATGTGACAATCGTTGATCTTGCTTTATCTCTGGGCTCTATCAGGTGGGTCCTCAGTTTCTGATGTGCTCGTTCATTATTGGTTGGCCAGACGACAGCTAGGATGTGTCAGTGGGACTATGTCAGAAGGTCTCTAGATGTTTCAGACAGGCCAAGATCTATGATGGTCGCATGATCTCATAGAATCTTATGACCCTATGGGATCATGCGACAACCGTCCGATGAGAATCTCTGGCTCATGGATCTGATGTGCTACTTGGTGCTGATGTGCTCGCATATGATTGGCTGCTATATGTTGACAGGGACTCATCTGTCAGTCTGATGTGTTGTGGGGTCCCAATTTAAAAGGATCTACGGCCGGTGCATGATTGGAATCTAGTTCTCAGTGGGTCTATTGTTAGAGCCTGCCGAGGTGTATGCCTACAAAGCAGTCAGGGTGAATGAAAGATTGCTAAGTGGCAAATGGGCCCAGGGTTAGCAGAGGTTTCATGAATCAGTGACTAGGGGTTCTCTCTTGTTCACTGGATTTAACCAGGGTTAGCTGAAAGACTTAGAAATTTAGCAACCGCTTTGTTCGCATAGTCACTTAACTAGACCAGGGTTATGAGAAGTTCTTCATGACTTAGAGAAAGTCTTCGGTCACGTAGTCGTCAAATGACCAAAGAAGGAAAAGCTCGAGGTGGGGCCAAAATGACAAGTGTGCCGACATGCTCAATTCTCATTGGCCGCTGACTTCCACAGTGGCTTTGACTTGTCAGAGATGGGTTTTCAAGCTATTTTCTGGTACATCATAGCCATTCATCTCCTGGGAAGGGTTTCTCATTGACGGTTACATTTTAAAATTTGCTACTAGCCGTTATATTTCAAAATTCAAATGTCTCTGCGAGGGTTTTGCATTCTTTCGGCCATGCACGACATCAAGTAGCTCAGGAAATAAAGTCTTAGGATGGTTGTGGTTGTGAAGATGATAGAAGTGATTGTTGGCCAGTGTTGCAGGGTCCTTTGCTGTGTTTTTATTCTAGGAGATGCTAGAAAGAGTTGGGGCCACCTTTTGAACAGTACTGTTACCCAGGGAAATATGATCAGATTGTGAGCCTTCATGGCTTAGTGGAGTAGCAGGTGGGTTGGTAAGTCAAGGTTGTTGTGTTTGCAAGTGATTTCAATTCAGAAAGATCAACACGCAAAGGAAAGATATGATCTGATTGCTGATGTTCTCAAAGTTTTGATGATGGGTCATCAGTACAGCTAGGCTTTGATTATTGTATTGTAAAATCTTGTAACCCTAGTTAGGTTAGTTTTGACTCTTGCCTGCGTACAGTGAGAAGTATATAGTTCTTTTTTGGAGCCTTAGTGCTCAGAGTTGGACAATTGTAGAAGAAATTCATCCTTTCTTAAGGGTCATCTGTGGTATCATTTCTGCCCTTTGGCTTATATATTTGTAAAGTTCCCATTGATAATAAAACATTGCAGAGGTGTTTTTGTGACAATCCTTCATGTCCCTATGCTTCCTTGTTTGAATTATCTCTTATTGGATTAAAGTATATGACATTTTCAGTAATATCTTAGGGTTCTTAATCCCTCTTGCTTTTTGTAATTTTGTGTGTTATTGTGTTTGATCTGATTTAGATGTTTTTGTGGGTATACTTCAGCCCCCTAACAGTCTTGTCTCAATCCTACACCGAGTTGCAGAAGTGAATGTCTGCTTGTAGGTCATAAGTTGTGTCTTATGTTCAGGCCCTCTTATGAAACACTTATGCAAGCCTATTCAATAAGTTGTGACCTACTAGACCTAAGCCTTTCATTGATTCTGTTGCTCTATACTAAGATCCAAACCCTAATTTTGGTGCATCACCTAGTAGGTAGTTTGCTTTCAATCATTTCCCTTCCAAGCATTCCTTTTATCCCTTTCCCTCAAAAGATTTACTTTTTCTGTCAAAAGAAGAAAATTAAGGTGATTATCCAAGAGGAACCAACCTAGAACCTGGAGGTCTCATCTCAGTTAGCATAGGTCCAACAACCTGGAGATGATTCCCATGTTATACTAGGTTATCAAGACTACAAGATCTTGAAACAAGGGTGCAAACTTAGTGTATAACAATTCTGGCATGCCCGGTGGGACAGTAAAAGAATCAGATTCATGTTAAAAATATGTTATTTCTAATATACAGATTGCATTATACAGACCTTTAGAGGTTGTTCTACCAAATATATCTGGTGACTCCACTGATTTCAAAGATGTAGGCCAAACTTGTTTAAAGTTTATGAGAAAGATTGAGACTAGGAGCTCAAAGCCCACTAAATTTTTAGAGTTTCCCTCAAAAAGAAGTCACAAAGGTAAGTCAACTCAAAGAACATCCCCTGCAGGGAGAGTTCAATCAACACCTCTTGATACCTTAGAAAGGAGACCTTTTCCCTATCATTCCAGAAGAAGAGGCTGATATCTAACCAGAGATCTAGAAGATGATTCAAATCTAGTAGCAAATACAACTCACATAGTTGTCAATCTTCAAATCACAGCTCCTACAATGGCTAGGCAGTTTGCTTTTGTACCATTCAACCAAGGCAGTCCATTAGCATTTTCTCAACATCATGATGTGCCCTTGGTTGCACTAAAGAGTATACTGATTTCACAGGTGAAGGGAAAACAACTACCTTTGAACACATAAGAGATATGACCACCATATGCAACATACACAATATTACTCAAGAAGATGTGGCCACCAAATTATTAGCAGCTTCTCTAAAAGGTAAGGCTCTTGAATGGTTTAGAACTTTAACTGTTGGTTCTATTACTTCATGGGATGAGTTAGGGGATGCATTAAGTAAGCATTTTGAGGATAAATCAGATAACTTGTCTCTAGTTGAGCAGTTAACAACCATTAAGAGAGACCCTCAAGAACAAATGACAGATTACAATAGCAGATTCCTCAAAACATGGAATAGAATCCCAGTCTCTGTGAGACCATCAGCGAACCATGCTTTCCTTTACTATTTGCAAAGTCTAAATGGTCAAATTTCTTTCATGATCCAATCTATGGGTGGTACTTCCTTACCCGAAGCCTTTGACATAGCCATCAGGGTTGTAAATTGTCTAATCCAAGTAGGCATGATTGCTAGAAGGCCACCAATGCCCATCTTTCCTATCCTTCAACCCATTGCACCTACCCAAGTACCCCCATTTACCCCTATTCTCACCATTTTAGCATCTCAGGCTAGTACCAGTGGTCAAGAGCTGAGGACAGGTTTCTCTCAAGAGCTGCAAGAGATAAAGAATAGCCAAGAAAGCGGTAAGCAAGAAATGACAAACTTGTTGCAGACCTTGACTAAAGAGGTCACAAATTTGAAGAAACAAGGTCAAGGGACTAGACCATCATTTCAACCACAAGGCCAAGGTCCTAATCAACAATATTAGAATCAAGGATAGCCTTATCAAAAAAATAGGCCATCATACCAAGGAGGCTATCAAGGATAAAGACAAAGTTTTAACCAAAGACCATTCCAACCATATAACCATGCACCTCTAAATTCTGCAAATCTAGTGAGGGATATGGTTCCTAGTCAAAATAATATGGCTATGGATAATGAATGGCGTTTTCCTTGTAATCAGCCTCACAATCAGGCTACATGTTCAAATGGGTGGATGAACCAAGCTCTAATGGTTCAAAGTGCCTCACAAGCTCAATCAGAGGTTTCATTCAATGGGTCAGTCCCTCAACAAGAATCACAAGAGAATGAGACTGCTCTTTTCAATTGGGAGCAACCAGACATCAATGGAGTCAATGATGAGGTTTCTTTTGTTGCCTATACAAGAGCAAAAAGAAGAGCCCAAGACATGGAGAGAGAAGATTGCAATGCCAAAGCCACTACATCTGTAGATCCACTGTAGCAAGCTACTCCTATCACACCTAAGGAGGTTCCTGCTATTACAAACAAAGGAGGCCAGCAGTCCAAATAAGTGGAGCCCATCATAGTAAAGGCACAACAAAGAGTACACACTGTGACACCTTTCAATATTGTAGACAACATGAAGAAGGTGAATGTCACCATGTCCATGTGGGACTCTTTGGCTCTTCCAGGACAACCTGACATTTTGAAGAAAGCTATGACAAAGGTAGCAACTCCTCAACCTACAAAAGAAGCTACAAAGCCAGTGTTTGTTAACACTGATCAAGAAAAGGAGGCTCTAAGTAGAAACTCCAAGGCCAATGCCACACAAGGTAGGGATTGAAAGCCACCTCTCTTTTATGTATCTTTAATTATTGGAAAATCTTTAGTACATAATTGTATGGTAGATAGTGGAGCTACTAGCACTGTAATGCCCAAGAAGGTAGCTGACCAATTAGGACTAAAATATGAACCCTTCCAAAAGAAGGTTACCCAACTTGATGGATCCTTAGTCAATACTATAGGTGTGGCCAAGGATACCAGTCTGATCCTTCATGCTAGTCCTAAATTTTCCATCCTCCTTGATATATATATCATAGATCTCCCCGCATTATTTGCTATATGTCTTTCAAGGGAGTTTACAGCAAAGATAGGAGGCTACCTATCTTTTGATTGGTCTCACATGCTTTTTCATACAAGGTATGGGACCAAGGTCACCATTAAGTCAGAACCATTGGTAGCACACCATATAGAGCCATATATGTCCAATACCATTAATGTAAATTGCCCTATATTTGATGACAATGACTTCCAAACCATTAGTGAAGCAAGCACAAAGATAGAAACTATCCCTGATATTCTTCTAGATGAAAGAGCTTCAGAGGCCCAAGAAATTCTTGTTTGGGATTTTGGTTTGGGAAGTTATTTGATGCAAGAAGGTGGGGTCATAGAGCCAAGCCTCCTCAAAGAAGACACTGATTTAGAGGATCAGAACAATCAGGTTTGGGAACTCTATTTTGATGGAGCTAGAAGTAGACATGGTTCTGGTGGTGGTGCTATGCTAGTATCCCCAAAAGGAGAAAGGTATTATACTACCTTTAGATTCAGTTTCTCCTGCTCTAGCAATACTGCAGAATATGAAAGTCTAGTCAAGGGACTAGAGTGGGCTAGAAAAAGAGGGCTTAAGGCCTTAAAAGTTTATGGTGAAAGTGAGTTAGTTGTCAGCCAAGTAAGAGGGATAAGTGCAACCAAGAATGACACCATGAAAGCATACAAACATAGATTTTGGGATGCAATTGAAGATTTCCATGCTTTCAATATTGTTGCCATCACTAGAAAGCTAAATCAAAATGCAGATAGATTAGTTGTTGTTGGATCTTAGTATGATATTCCAAATAGCATTTCAAAAGAGGTAGATCAATAGCATATCAAGGTGATTTTTAGACCATCTATTCTTGATAATGATGTCAATTGGCAGGTGTTTGACAATGATGAACAAATTCTGCAATTCTTGTTTGAAGAAGATGTTTTTTCAGAACACAATCAAGATAGGCTATCACAAAACTATGGTGATCAAGTGATACAACTGAAGTCCAATAAGATGCCTAGAGGTCTTGTCACCTTAGAGACTATCTTCAACAAGGATGATGAAGTTAAGAAGAATAAAGCTGGCCTGGTAGTTCAACAAGAACATTGTGTTGAATTAGAGTTGGAACCAAGTAAGAGCTTATAATTTGGAAAAGTAAACACTGAATTGGAGAAGCAAGCTTACAGTTAGTTATTCAAAGAATTCAGTGATGTTTTTGCATGAAAATATGAAGACCTCAAGGGTTTTGATCCTGCTCTTGCTCAGCACACCATTGAATTAGAACCTAATGCTAAACCAGTGAGGCAGAAGCAAAGGCCTATTAATCCCAAGCTTGAGCCACTTATGCATAAAGAAGTGCTCAAATTAATAGAAAGTGGTATCATCTACCCCATTAAGCATACTAGTTGGATTTCCAACCTTGTTCCTATCAGGAAGAAGAATGGAGAGTTGAGGTTATGTGTTGACTTCAGGGATCTTAATGGGGCCTCTCTAAAAGACCACCATCCATTACCCTCTATGGAAAAAATATTACAATGTGTCTCTGGATCTGAGAGATTTTCATTATTGGATGGCTATTTAGGATACAATCAGATCTTAGTGAATGAAGAAGATCAATATAAGACTGCATTTACAACCAAGTGGGGAACCATGGCTTATCAAAAGATGCCCTTTGGTTTGTCAAATGCAGGTGCTACATTTCAAAAGGCAATGGATATGGCCTTTAAAAGCCTCATGTACAAGTTTGTATTGGTCTACTTGGATGACATAACTATCTATTCTAAACATGTAGTAGATCACATCAAACATTTGAGGAATATTTTTGAAAGGTGCAAAGAATTTGGGATATCTCTTAATCCCAAGAAATGTGTGTTTGCAGTCCATGAAAGAAAATTGTTGGGATATGTAGTATCCAAAGAAGGGATCACAGTAGATCCTGAGAGAATTGTAGCTATCCTAGAGCTACCCCTACCACATCACAAAAAAAGTCTCCAATCTTTCATAGGAAAGATTAACTTTGTTAGGAGGTTCTTGCCTAACATTGCAGATTTACTAAAGCCTTTGAAAGCCATGTTAAAGAAAGGTTCAACTTTTAGTTGGACCAAAGAAGGGAAAGCCAATTTCCAGGCTATCAAAGAGGCCTTAACAGAAGCCCCTGCTCTCCTAAACCCAAATTTTAGTAAGGATTTTATCCTTTATGCTTATGGGGGTCACGATACTATATCTGCAATGCTGACCCAAGAAAATTCAGATGGATTGGAGTAGCCTATTGCTTTCTTTAGCAAAGGTTTAGAGGAGTATGAACATAGATACTCTTTTGTAGAAAAACATGTACTTGCTATGGAAAAGAGCCTTAAAAAGTTCAGATATCTATAGACCCATAGTAAGGTACACTTGAAGGTTACTCATCCAAGTGTCAAAGAATTTTTGCTTTCCAAGGACCTAAATGAGAAAAGAGCTGGTTGGATCACCAAGGTGATGGAATATGACATAGATATTCAAACTACCAAGTTGGTTAGAGGAAGAGGTCTTTGTGAGCATTTGGCAGAGGATGAAGGTTCAAAGAAACCAGAAACAATAGATGCATCTCTGGTGGTGCATTCTATAGAAGAACAAGCCAAGGCAACAAGCTAGTTTCCTAACATGATCAATTACTTGAAGATAGGACAATGTCTTGCAGGCCTAGATTTAGTAAAAAAAAGGTATTATAGGTTACAATCTGTTCCTTTTGTGCTGATTGATGAAGTTCTTTTCAAAAGGATTACAGTGGTGTCCTTTTAAGATGCATAGATTCAAAAAAGGTAGCAGATGTCCTATTTGAGTTTCATGATGGACCTTCTAGAGGTCATTTCTCTCCTAGGACTACTGCTTTTAAAATCATGAGGGCTAGATACTATTGACCATCTATCTTCAAGGATAGCCATGATTATGTGAGAAAATGCATCAAGTGTGCCATGTTTGCAAGAAAAGAGAGGCTTGCAGCCTTGCCCCTACAACCAATCAGAACAGAGTAGCCCTTCATGAAATGGGGTATAGACTTCATTGGCATGATCAATCCTCCATCTAGTGTAGGACATAAATGGACAATCACTACAACAGATTATTTCACTAGGTGGGCAGAAGCAATTAGATTAAAAGAAGCCAATGAGAGTGCTGTATTAAGTTTTTATAATTATTTAATTCATAGATTTGGCACTCCTGATTCCATCATATCAGATAATGTATTAGCATTCACATGCCTCAAAGTTTTAGAATGGGCAATCAAGAATGACATCTATCTGAATACCAGTTCCAATTACTACCCTCAGGGAAATGGCTTAGCTGAATCAACAAATAAGAACTTGATTAAGATAATCAAGAAGACTCTGTAAGACAACCAGAGGGATTGGCATACTAAATTGAGGTCTGCCTTATGGCTAGATAGAACTAATCCAAAGAAGATCATTTGGAATTCTCCTTATGTGTTAGTGTATGACAGAGAGGCCAAGTTTTCTATCTCAGTTGAATTGCCAGCTCTGGACTTGGCTACTCAATATGCCTTATTTGAAGAAGGGGATCCTTTGCAGGTCCGGTATGCTCAATTGATGGAATTGGAAGAACTTAGAGACAAATCCATGAAAAGTATGGAGTTCCATCAGATCTAGAAAAAGAGGAGCTTTGATAAAAGAGCCAAGGTTAGAAACTTCAAAGTTGGAGATGTAGTCCTCAAGTGGGATGAGTTCAAATCCAAGCCTGGCAGACATACAAAATTTGATTCATTTTGGGGTGGACCATTTGTTATAACAGATTGCAAGGGATCTAATGCTTTTCAGCTATCAAATCTTGAAGGAGTTCCCTTGCCTATCTCAGTAAATGGTTTCCACTTGAAGCCCTTCTTTGAGATTAATCCCTCTCTGTAAATTCTTGTAAATATGTGTTTTTCTATTTTCTTTCCCTATTTTCTAGGTTAGTTTCCTGCTTTCCAAGAAGTGCTTGTGCACAAGTTCATCCTTCTGGTTCAGTTCTGCCTCTCTGAGATTTTTGATTTTTGATAGCCCCATGCCCAATGGATTGTTTATAGGCCACTGATCTATGTCTAGCAGACTGACATCTAGTAGAAATCACCAAAATGTTACCCTAATTTTCTTGTGCATGCAAATTTGGCTAATATCTATCCTTGGGTCTCTATTTTTATCTTGCCAAGCATCCCTAAAAATTTCATGAAGTTGTGCCTTGTCCTCTGGCCTTTGCAAATTGTTTTACTCTCTGGTCTGCAGGTAAAAAAATTCATAAAACTAGCCGTTGGACCCTTAAAACCCTAAAAAATCCTTTTGGCCTGTTATATTTCTACATTACCTTTATTAGCCACTTAAGCCCCTTCATTTCGCATGTGCATTTTAAAATCCTTCATTTGGAAAATCTCTGATTCCCGGTGGTTAACCCCTTAACACTTTGCGATTTGGCGAGCAGTTACCGTTTCAATTGGTGGTCTTGGTTCAATGACCAATCAAGATTCTAGGTCTACGGTTGTCACATGATCTCATGGCCCTAGAAGATTCCATGAGATCTTGTGATGATCGTCGATCTTCCTTTTCCTCCAGTGTAGTATCTTGGCAGTGGGATCGGTGCCACCTCATCTGATTTGGTGGCTTTTGATTCATCGGTGGTTGGTGATTTGGCAGGGGTCTAGTGGGCTTCCTTTCCTTTCAATCCAATGGTGGTCACATGATTGCAAGGGCCCAAAATATTCCTTGTGATGATGCGACAACTGTTGATCCTACTTTATCTCTAGGCTCTGTCGGGTGGGTCCTTGATTTTTGACGTGCTCGTTCATTATTGGTTGGCCAGACGACAGCTAGGATCTGTCAGTGGGACTATGTCAGAAGGTCTGTAGATGTGTTAGAAAGGCCAAGATCTATGGTGGTCACATGATCTCAGAGAATCTTATGACCCTATGAGATCATGCGACAACTGTCCGATGAGAATCTCTAGGTCGTGGGTCCGATGTGCTACTTGACATTGATGTGCTTGTATATGATTGGCTGCTATACAATGACGGGGACTCATCTGTCAGTCTAATGTGTCATGGGGTCCCAGTTCTAAAAAGATCTATGGCTGGTGCATGATTGGAATCTAGTTCTTAGTGGGTCCGTTGTCAGAGCTTGCTGAGGTGTATGCCTACAAAGCAGTCAGGGTGAATGAAAGATTGCCAAGTGGCAGATGGGCCCAGGGTTAGCAAAGGTTCCAGGAATCAGCGACTAGGGGTTCTCTCTTGTTCGCTAGACTTAACTAGGGTTAGTCGAAAGACTTAGAAATTCAGCGACCACTTTGTTCACGTAGTCGCTTAATCAGACTAGGGTTATGAGAAGTTCTTCATGACTTAGAGAAAGTCTTCGGTCAAGTAGTCGCCGAATGACCAAAGAAGGAAAAGCTTGAGGTTGGGCCAAAATGACAAGTGTGCCGACGTGCTTGATTCTCATTGGTTGCTGACTTCCACAGTGGCTTTGACTTGTCAGAGATGGGTTTTCAAGCTATTTTCTGGTACATTGTAGCCATTCATCTTCTAAGAAGGGTTTCTCATCGACGGTTACATTTTAAAATTTGCCGCTAGCTATTATTTTTCAAAATTCAAATGTCTCTGCGAGGGTTTTGCATTCTTTTGGCCATGCATGACATCGGGTAGCTCAAGAAATAAAGGCTTAGGATGGTTGTGGTTGTGAAGATGATAGAAGTGACTGTTGGCCAGCGTTGTAGGGTCCTTTGCTGCGTTTTCACGCCAGGAGATGCTAGAAAGAGTTGGCACCACCTTTTGAACGATACTATTACCCAGGGAAATATGATCAAATTGTGAGCCTTCATGGCTTAGTGGAGTAGTAGGTGGGTTGGTAAGTCAAGGTTGTTGTGTCTGTAGGTGATTTCAATTTAGAGAGATCAACACACAAAGGAAAGACATGATTTGATTGCAGGTGTTCTCAGAGTTTTGATGATGGGTCATCAGTACAGCTAGGCTTTGATTATTGTATTGAAAAATCTTGTAACCCTAGCTAGGTTAGGTTTGACTCCTGCCTATGTGTAGTGAGAAGTATATAGTTCTTTTTTGGAGCCTTAGTGCTCAGAGTTGGACAATTGTAGAAGAAATTCATCCTTTCTTAAGGGTCATCTGTGGTATCATTTCTGCCCTCTAGCTTATATAGTTGTAAAGTTCCCATTGATAATAAAACATTGCAGAGGTGTTTTTGTGACAATCCTTCATGTCCCTATGCTTCCTTGTTTGAATGATCTCTTATTGGATTAAAGTATATGATGTTTTCATTAATATCTTAGGGTTCTTGATCCCTCTTGCTTTTGTGTAATTTTGTGTGTTATTGTGTTTGATTTGATTTAGATGTTTTTATGGGTATACTTCAGCCCCCTAATAGTCTTGTCTCAATCCTACACTGAGTTGCAGAAGTGAATGTTTGCTTGCAGGTCATAAGTTGTGTCTTATGTTCAGGCCCTCCTATGAAACACTTATGAAAGCCTATTCAGTAAGTTGTGACCTACTAGACCTAAGCCTTTCATTGATTCTGTTCCTCTATACTGAGATCCAAACCCTAATTTTGGTGCATCACCTAGTAGGTAGTTTGCTTTTAGTCATTTCCCTTCCAAGCATTCCTTCTATCCCTTTCCCTCAAAAGATTTACTTTTTTTGTCAAAAGAAGCAAATTAAGATGATTATCCAAGAGGAACCAGCCTAGAACTTGGAGGTCTCATCTCAGTTAGCATATGTCCCACAACCTGGAGATGATTCCCGTGTTATACTAGGTTATCAAGACTACGAGAGCTTGAAGCAAGGGTGCAAACTTAGTGTATAACAACAACATAATAAAGATTTCTAATCAGTTACAAATGCATAAAAGTGGGAATATGAAAAGCGTTGAAGTGGTGAATATGAAATGTAATACAAATGGAAAATAGGCATATATATTAAGAAATATAAGGGTAGGTCCCCATGCGATTGCTTAGCTTATTTTAGGTAGCAGTTGCTGCTCAACATTTTGTGGAGTAATTTGTGGAGCAGGTGTCCCCATATATACTAAAATTTGCTACTTAGTTTTAAGCAGTGCTTCTAAATAGTATTTTTAAATAAAATTTATAAATTTTGGAAGTAAACTTGAAGAAAATAAAAGGAAAGAATAAAAATGGTAATGCCAAGTGTAATTGTTTCCATTTTTTCCTTAATAAGCAGTGCTGCTTATTTTTAGCCCCTCCCTTTTTTTCAAAGCTTAATTTTAAGTTATAAGCAACAGTTGCTTCAAAAAAATAGGAGAAGATTCTAATTTATCCCTTGCCCCAAATTAAAAATTTACATGGGGGACACTCTAATTGCTTAAATTTAAGCAAAAATTATATATACGCACCTGCATGGGGACATGGGGTAAGTGAGGCTTGTCTATTGATCTTCTTACAGGAATGCCCAAAATTTCTCTGCCACACACACCTGCATTTATAGGAAATAGGCTTATTTATTGTCAAATTCAAGTGCCCACAAAGCATGTAAATTACTTGCATCAATGTTTGTTTAATCAATTAAATAGAATTGATCAAATAAACTGCATGGAAATTTGATTTGTTCTGAACTCGTAATGGTGGTGAATCTATGTTGAAGAATTTGTACCATCATTAGAAGGCTTTGATATGCAGGATGACCGTATGCTTTCTTGTTACATTATCCAAGAGGAGTCCACCCTTCACTAGGTTCTCCATTTGAGGGAGGAATAAATAAGTTTGTATTCAATTACCATGCAATTTTCTTGTGTGTATCTGCTAAAGATATCTCTGAGAAAGGTTTTTTGGTTATTTTTCTTTTTAAGGAATCAAAGTTTTCATAGCTAATGTTTTGATAATACTCTACATTATGGCTTACTTCTATCTAAGTGGATTGGCTTAGTCATTTTCATAATTCCCTCTGCAACATCACAAAATAATGTATTGTGATGCAATCTAAGAGTTCTCCCAATGATCACTTTTAACTTGTACTTAAGCCATCATGTTGGGAACTTAGGAGGGTTTCATAGAAATCTTTGTCCTATAACACTTTTTTTTTTGACAAACTAGTTTTAATGGTGATTTTTTCTATTTCATGGTTTATGTAAAGTCCTCTCAATCTTGACAGTTGCTTAAGCTAGAGTAATTGCTAACGTAAAATTTCTTTTCCCCAAAATGCACTCCAAATTTGGGGGGTTTTGCTATTTGATAGTTTCATAAAGGTTCTATTTGAATAGACTGTCAAATTTAGAAACATTTTGAGGTATGGACAGTTAGATTTAGAAATATTTCAAACAATTATCATAGATTGTGAAATTTTTATCTTAATCACAAGATTGAAATCTGAGATATAAAATTTAAAGAATTTATGGACATGTTTTAGATTTTATTTGGTGTATTTATATATCAGATAAATTTACACAGATTGAGGTAATTTACACATGTCATTAAGTTTTCACAATCTTTCTACAATTTATGAGATTATTTTGTTTGTTTCTAGATTTTAGACAATAAAATCTTGAAACAAACAGTATAAATTTGGACAGTCAAATCTATAAAGAAATTTTATATCAGATACATTTAGATTAGGCTGTGAAATTTAGAAACATTTCAATGGAAAGAAATCCCCGCAAGGAGTCATTTTTAATATGTGAATCAGATGAAATTATTTAAAATTTTTAGGCTAAAGTTGTCGCAGGTGAAATTCTTCTTTACAAGATTGTTTCTAGGACTATATTTGATTGTGTGGGCTAGGATACAACTGTCAACACATAGTCTTCCTTCCTACATAGAATTTCCAGTTAGTGCCTTTTTCTGTAATGTTATTTAAATTATTGAAGTCTTGTATGTTAGTGTTTAATTCTAACTCCAATTCTCACCTTTAGTTCGACTCTATGATTTTTTCTAATCACTATTTTGACATTTTGTTCTAATCCATTATTTGTGGAAGAGAGGTTGTTCATGTTCAGTCCAAACATTGTGACTGAGGATCTTGTGCAACTCACAGTAATTTCTTAAATGTTATGCAGTGATTAAAATCTGTATAAATCCTTATGATTTTCTTTGTAATTAATAAATTGAGCACAATGTAATCAATCATATTTTTATTTTGTGCAGCTCTATTTTTTATTATAGCTAGATCTATGCTACAAAATTCTACATGGTATTAGAGCTTAGGTGCTAGGAAGGAGAAATGTAAGTTTTTTTTTGCAGGTTCTAAAGATGAGATTAGTTGTAAAGAATGGAGTGTTAAACCTCTACTCTTCTCATGCCATTCAACTATTTTGAATGCACGCCACAGATTCTGCTTTGGCCCACAAGTAGAGGCTTGTATCAAGCGGTTATGGAAATAGAAGCTGAGCTGGATTCTGCATCAGAGATAGGTCAAGGTCATGCTCTCTTCACACGGGCCTTGTCTTCTCTTCCTCTTTAGAGACACCATGTTAGTGGACTTGTCATACCTCTCCTTTCAACATTATAGAGGGTTTTTTCTACTATTCATGTTGACAATTCTTTGCTTCCATAGTTGATCAGTTGTATAGACAATTGGCACCTGTATTTTCAACCAACACTTTATTCTTGCATAGTTGAGTACTGTCGATAGGGTCACTAATATAGATTTATGTTTCATCTCCATCCTTGAATGATAGATGTTTTGCCTTTGTTTTCCATCTATTCATTGTTTGGGAGCACATATGTAGATTATTGTCTTCTGTATCTTTGATTAATAGATGTTTCGCCTTTGTTTTCCATCTGTTCATGGTTCGAGTAGTGTCATTGGGGGAACTCATGCAGATTGATTCTGATCTTCATTTTGGTTTCAAAGGAATCTCTTCATTCAACACTATAGTGGTTATCATTTGATAGATGTCCATGTTTTTCTTGTCACAAGAGATGTTCTTTTTCTTTTCTATTTTTGTAAATTTTGAGGGGGGGTTTTATTCCCACTAGCTTTTCCCTCTTACCTCATTCCTTTCTTTAGGTTTTTCTTTTCTCCTTAGTTAGAATTAAGGGGGGGTGTTAGTGTTTATTTATAACTCCAATTCTCACCTTTAGTTCCACTATGATTTTTTCTAATCACTATTTTGACATTTTGTTCTAATCCATTATTTGTGGAAGAAAGGTTTTTCATGTTCAGTCCAAACACTGTGACTGAGGATCTTGTACAACTCACCGTGATTTCATATGTTATGCGGTGATTAAACTTTGTATAAATCATCATGATTTTTTTTGTAATTAATAAATTGAGCACAATGTAATCAATCATATTTTTATTTTGTGCAACTCTATTTTTTATTTCTGCAAGTAATATTTTCTCTTTTCTTATAGCTAGATCTATGCTGCAAAATTATACATTGTAATGTAATGGTGGTTGAAATTTTCTGGGAATCTTTGATGTTGCGGTGATTGATGAGGCTTTGGGAGTCTCTGATGTTTGCTTCATCAATGATAGGTTCAGAGACAATTTGGAGTAGGTTGTTATGAATCTTAGATTTTAGGTATGTTCAATTTTTAATAGATTCACCGAGCTCAAAGAAATTGTTCTTTAATTTTTTTTGTTCAGATTCTAAACTCTTATTTTCACTATATTATTCGCTAGGCACAGGGCTTGTCATTTCCTTACATAGTCCTTTGGTCTCTAATGGCAGATATTCATACTTTGTTTTAAAGTATTTTCAATAGTTTGATCTTAATCAATGTTTGTGAAGGTGAGCGACTTTCTACAATGCCGTCAAAACTATAGTTATATGTTCAAAAAGCCTTAATCATAAACCTTAACCAAGATCATTTTGGGATGCATTTTTTCTAAAAAAAACTATAGGATCATCTTGAAAGATAATAGCAAATCTGTTTTAAAAAAGTGGAAAATAAAAAAAAAGTACATTTAAAATTAGAATGTTGCCATTAATGATCATTTCAACAAATTTTACTAAATATATGTTAAAAGAATATCAAAAGAAATTAATTTTAATATAGAAACCTACTAAAATTTAAGTATTTTGAATTGATCACAATGACAATAAATTTAATTTTAAGAACTTACTAAAATTTAGATATTTTGAATTATTGGAAATGGTAATAAATTTTTCCCTAGAAAATTTCATTAATTTGATAATTTTTTTACTTTAATTATCTCCAATTTGCTTTTAGTTTTGAATACAATTCTTTCCATACGAATTATTAATTTTTCCTATCAACTATAAGAGATTTTTTATATAAAAAATTAATCAATATTTTGAATTTTTCCAATGTTTCAATTTAATTAAATAAAATAAAGATGTATTATGTTTCTATATTGAAACAATTATTTATGTTTCTATATTGAAACATTATTTTATATTTCTAAATTTTAATTATAGAAATATGCAATTCTCTATAATTCTACATTAAATAAAATAAGTAATAGTAATAGACAAAAAAAATAATGCCTCAAAATATGCAATACATGTCTTTTCCACTACAAGCATAAATTTTTAAAATGTACAAAGTTATTAGAGTATCAATAAATAAAGAATTGAATAGCACATCAAAGTTAATAACATATGTATTGATATCATTCAATCATAGTGGTCAACAAATATTTTAAAAATGTCCAATCTCATTGTCAAGAGAATAATGATGAACCACCAATAAAGGGTAGATCAACTCCTTAATTAGGACTTAAGGAAGCATATACAATAAAAAAATAGATCTAAAATTTTAATATAGGGAACTAAACTTTTATAGGGTATAAGATAAGTTGGATTAGAAAAAATAAAAATAGATGTACAAACCCTTACTCTAACCATAATCCTAATACTAACCTTGATCCTAACCATAAAAAAACTTTAAGCCTAATGAAAACACTAATCCTAAATATAATTTACTAACCATGAACTAAATCCTTACCCTAACAACAATCCTAATCCTAAACCCTAAGCTTGACCCCTAATTTAAAACTCTAACCCTAGCCATAATCCTAACTGTAGTATAAACCTAAAAAATATTCTTAACTGTAACTCTAAACCCTAACTCTCATCAAAATGCTAGCCCTAACCATAATTACAAGCATGATATAAAAACCTAAACCTAACCATAATCCTAATCATGAACATTAAAATCTGATCCTAACCCTAAACCCCAATCCTAATCCTAAGCCCTAACCCAAACCAAAACTATAATTCTAAGTATAATACTAATGATTATTAAAACCTAGCCCTAATTCCTAACCTTAATAACCATATGTAATACTAATCATGATGTAAAACCTCATGCCCTAATTATAATCCTAATCAAAATCTTAAACCCAACCATAATAGTAACCATAATATAAAATCTTACCTTAACCATAATCCTAACCCTAAACCTTCATCCACATATTAAACCATAATCCTAACTATATTCCTTACCCAAAGTATAAATCTAACCTTGATCAAAACTATAATACTAACCCTAACCAAAACTATAACCCTAACCATAATACTAACCATGATGTAAACCCTTAAATGAATGGTAATCTTATTCTAAACCCGAAACCATAATTTTGATTATAACCTTGAATTTTAACGATAATAACCATAATAATAACCATGATGTACATGTTTATCATATAGCCATAATCCCAACCCTAACCAAATAACCTAACTATTATCCTAAGCCTAATCCTAATACAATGCTAATTTAATAATCATATTTTTGAATTGAACATATAATATATATAATATATTATATATTTAATAATTAAGCCGAGTGGCGTCATTCATCAATGTAAATATTTTGACATTTAAAAAAAAATTGATGTTCGTTTGAGTGTTTTATGATGAGTTGATAGAATGGCGAGTTGGCAAAGTAGCAAGTTTACATATTAGAATACCAAAAATGAAAGCCAAGAGACGCCTCAAAGATGAAAGGTTAAAAGGTTGCATAAGACACGTCTATCCCCTTATAGGAGATCACACCCATTCATAACTGATTCTTAAATACATCTCTACCATACTATTGCTGTCGATTAGTAATGATTATTTCTTACTCACCATTATCATAAACGAATAATCTTAATCTTAAAAGGGTTGATTAAATATTTCATTGGTTCCACATATCCTTGAAGGCCCTATTTTTGTTATTTATTTCTTAATCTAATTAAGATCTATTATCATACTTTGTTCTTTGTTTCATCTTAGACTTAGTTTTTAATTGTAATGAATGGCTATAGTATATAATGGCGACGACTATCGTCCCAATAAAATGCACTACAAACAATTTTTATTTTTTTTAGATTTGTGAAAATGCAGATTTTTTTCCCAATTTTTTTTTGTTTTTGATTCAAAACAACCAGATCATGAAGAACATATGCTGAAATTTTCACAAAAATCTGTTGTGTTTTCAGATTTTTCAAATTTGGTCAATGGTGCATTCTATCTAAAGGATAGCCGCGTCCGTATGCTCCCGTATGTAACAATAGCTTGGGTAGCTATCCTAATACATTATTTTTATCTGATCACTGTTAATGTTCGCTGACAACTAAGCATGGTCATTTACATATGTATTGCACGGTAAATAGTGGTACACTAGCGAAGATGGCACATCATTTCAAGGGAAGGAGAAACTGACTGTACCAAAAGTTGCATGCCACTGCTTCACCATCACACAAATGTCATGGTTTAATAAATTATTTTCAACCACATAGACAAGGGTGTACTACTGAGGGTAAGTAACTCTCACGCAACAAATAGCACTAACATAACAGAAGAATTTGAAACGTATGCAAAGAATATGTGACAGAAGAATTTGAAACATATGCAAAGCAGATGGAATTGGAAAGACATACACTTTGCCTTTTATTAACCCTCCATGCGCTTCTCAACTATCACCATTCAGAATGATTCATCAGTCGTACATAAATATTCATCCAATTCATCTTTAATCGCATTCATTTTCTCAAACGATTCTGCAAAATTTCCAATTTTTGGTAGAAATCCTTCAACAGAGTCTTTCATATTAATCAATTTTTGATGGGAGGAACCAATAATAACAAAGTCAGTGAGGACATTTCCAAAAAGCTAGGGTTAAGGGCAGGTCCCCATGCAGCTGTTTAGTTTATTTTGGCCAGCAGCCACTGCTCAACAGTTTAAGGAATAATTTATGAAGCCAGTGGCCCCATGAATATTTAAATTTTCTGCTTATTTTGTATTCAATTGTATTTTAGACTAAAATTAGTAATAATTGTTTGTGCACTTAAAAGTTGGAGGAAAAAAAGGCCAAGAGAAAAAGGAGGGAAAGAAATATGTGGAGCCACCTCACATTTTTTCAATAAGCAGTTGTTGCTTATTTTCAGGCCCCCACTTTTTTCCAAAGATTAATTTTAATTCCTAAACTTTAGCTGCTCCACTAAAATAGGAATAGATTCTGATTTATCCTTTTTCCATGGGAACACAAAAATGCTTAAATTTAAGCAGAAAATGCACTTAAGCAGCTGCATGGGAACATGGGGTAAATCATTCTGCTAAGAAATAAGGGTTTTTCCCCAATTCCATACCTTGCCAAAGCCAGAGAGACTTTATATCGGAAGCATGTCTTAGTGTGCAGGGAGGGCTAATTATGGCTATCTCAGTGTTTCCAATTATACCATGCCAAACAGATTCAATACCTCCTCCCTTAGAAATGATGATGAATTTGGTGAGATAGCGAGGGTGGCCTCACTGAGGAGTAAATCATCTCCTACGCAACAAGAGAAGGAAATTTTGATAAGCTTTGGCACCATTACAACGCCTTCTATTGGAAGGATTGATGGGGAAATCCCCTACTATTTTGGTGGGTCTTTTAGAAAGAATATTTCCAAACCAAATCTTCATTTCACTAGACTGACTGTCCCTTTGCGCATCCTGGTGAGAAGGTAAGAAGGGGAGATCCACTCTGATTTCATAATTCTGGTACGGGGTGTCTGAGATTTTGAAAAGGAAGTTGTAGGAGAGGAGATCCCTATGAATTTTCTCATGGCATGTTTGAATGATGACTTCATCCTACTCATTAGTCAAGTATCTTGATCATGGTAGTGGTCTTTTGAATATGCAAGAAGATCTAGACGGTAATGTGGAATGGGTTACTCTGTCAAGTTATATTATATTTTTAACTTTGATGACTGATGAGATACTGTGATTGAAAAATTTATCAAAAATATTATATCAAAATTTAGTTGTGATGTTTCTGAAGTCAGATAAATTGATGTATATTTCATGAATAGAGGTTAACATGAATTCAAAATATGATGTGAATGAGTTAAATTGTTTAGTTTAATATCTTTAATTTTGATGATGGATAACTAAATATTGAAAATTTAATATTTTTATGATATTGTATCATTATTCAATTGTAAGGGTTTTAAAGTCAAATAGATTGATCCATATTTAATGAATAAAAGTTAACATGAATTCAAATCTAAAATTGGTTAAGCCAGTTAAGATTTATATCTTGAATTTTGATGATAGACATTGAATTTTGATAATAGAGAAGGAAATGTAATTAAAAAAAATGATATTGTATCATAATTCAGTTGAAAGGGTTCAAAATCATATAATTTAACTTATATTTCATGAATAGAAATTAACATAAATCCATGACTTAAAATATGTAAAACTAAATCTTGAATCTCTTTCCACATTAAGAATTAAAAATTTAATCTTGAATCTCTTCATATTAAAAATCTATTTATTAAAATATTTGCATTAAGATTAAAATCTCCCTATTTATCTAATAAAAAATAATATCATGAAATCACCTTTTTAAAATATTTTCCTATTAGTAGTAAATCCTGAACATAATTCAAAGCATTGATGATAAAATAAAGGAATTCTCTATAGAACAATACAAGCTAGTTAGTCCCTATTGTACGATACTCAAGACAACACACAAAGTAGTAAAGATCAAATAAAGACAAGATGTGCACTCGAACCTCATCCTTGCATTATAGGTAGGTTTTCCAAGAACATGAAATAAATCAGGTTATCGTTCACCTGACCTCTTGTCTCAATCTTCTTAGACAACACAGTTTGTTCTTCGTTAATTCCAAATGGGGGATTGAATCATCTTTGGAATAAAAAATAATACAAGAATGACACCATTACCAAGCTGCAAGAAAAAATGGGTATAGGACCAAATATCCATAACAAGAAAAGAAATGCAAAATAATAAGCCCTAAGTCCCAATGACCAGAAATTTCTCCCTCTAACAACAATGATCTCTACATAAGGTACATGCACAGGGGAACCAGGAGTGTTGATGAGAATGATGACATGGATATAATAACGGATGCACTGAACATGGGCCATGAAGGCTGTCAAAAAATAGAACATTAGGGTTGCATATTTGATAGAAGGAGTCCATAGATTATTTCATTCAAATTGTAAAAAGAAATGAGCTACACCTTAAAAATAATAATGTACCTAGCAAAAAAAACCTTGTCAAAGTTTGTAGCTCAATAACAAGGCACCACAACTAATACATAAAAAATTCCAAGTAAATCCTAACTAGAATAGAGGCTAATACTTTAAAAAAAGTACATTTAAAATTAGAATGTTGTCAATCATAATTCAAAAATTAGTTCACCAAAATAGAATGTAATCACCATTTTAACAAATTTTACTAAATATATGTTAAAAGAATATCGAAACTAGAATGAAGGCTGATACTTCAAAAAAATTGCATTTAAAATTAGAATGTTGCCAATCATAATTAAAAAATCAATTCACTAAAATAGAATGTAATCACTATTTTAACAAAGTTTACTAAATATATGTTAAAAGAATATCAAAATGAATAAATTTTAATGTAGAAACCTACTGAAATGTAAGTACTTTGAATTTTTGACTATGACAATAAATTTAATTTTAGAAACTTACTAAAATTTACATATTTTGAATTATTGGAAATGGTAATAAAATTTTCCCTACAAAATTTTATTAATTTGATAATAGTTTTACTTTAATTATTTAAATTTATCTTCAATTTTCTTTTAGTTTTGAATATAATTCTTTCCTTATGAATTCTTAAAATCAAAATTTCACCTTTTTTCTATTTTACATTCTCCTTATATTAAAAAAATGAAATTTGTGGGTTTTCTTACATTTTTCCTATCAACTATATCAGATTTTTCATATAAAAAATTAACCCATATTTAAAAAAATTTCCTGCATTTCAAATAAATTAAATAAATATGCATTATGTTTCTATATTGATGGCAACCCTAACCATGATATTAATTTTACATCTAACCCTAATCCTAATTTATCTCTAGACCTAATTACAACCCTAACCCTATACATAACCTAAATTATACCTCTTAACTTGGACTTAACACAAATTAGAATCCTAAGCCTAACCCTCAAACCTAACCCTAATTCTAATAACCATAATTCTAACCATGATGTACAAATCTTTACTCTAACCATAATCCTAACACTAACCCTGATCCTAACTATAACAAAAAAATTAAGCCTAATGAAAAGACTAACCCTTAACCTAACAAAAATCATAACCCTAAACCCTAAGCTTGAGCCCTAATTTAAAAATCTAACCCTATCCGTAGTAACCATAATATAAAAGCTTACCTTAACCATAATCCTAACCCTAAAACTTAATCCTAATCTTAACCCATGCATTAAACTAGGTAATCCTATCTATATTCCTTATCCAAAGCATGAATCTAACCTTAAACAAAACTATTATCCTAACCCTAACCCTATATTACAACCCTAATCAAAATCATAATACTAACCATGATGTACATGCTTATCATGGGTCATAATCCTAACCCTAACCAAATAACCTAACCATAATCCTAAGCCTAAATCCTAATACAACACTAATTTAATAATTAGATTTTTGAAATGAACATATAATATATATTATATCATATAAATATTATATATTTAATAGTTATAATTTAATATTATAGATTAACAATAATAAAAATAAAAATAATATTTTTCATTCTGGGTTGTGACTGCTACGACTGTTACTAGCTTATATAATAAACCCAACCTTAACACTAAACCCTACCTATTTAATATAATAAATTTATACCAAACTCTAACTCTAATGCTAACCCTAAACATGATATAAATTGTAACACTAAATGACACATTAAACCATAGCCATGATATATTAAAGCTAATCCTAATCTTGAACTTAAACCTAGCATAACTATTACTATATCATAATCATAATAATAATTCTAGTCCCAACTATTTTGTCACCCTAATCATAATTTTAAACTTAATCCCTACCCTAACCCCAACTTTGATGTAAACCCTAAACATAATCCTAAGCATAACCCAAAATTCTAACCCAAACCATGGTATAAATTCTAACCATACTCCTAATTATATTATTTTATTCAATTTATAACACTAATCTTCAACACTAAATCCTAACCATAATCATAAACCTAAACCAAATCCTAATTGTAATGCTAATCTCAACCTTAATCCTAAACTTGACCCTAACCCTAAACCAAACCATAGCCCTAACCAAATCTAAATATTTACCCTTCACCTAATTATAATTCCAATCCCAACCCTAATAGTAATTCCAACCTTTCTCTTAACACTTACCGAAACCCTATTCATAACCTAAAACCTATTGTAATTATAATCAGAACCCTAACCCTAACCATAATTCTCCTTGTAACCATGATCATAAACCCAAACTTAACACTAAGCCCTAATCCTAATCATAATAATAAATAAGTAGGAGATATTTTCCACAGCAAGTCAAATTGTGATATTGCTATCAAGATTTAACTGTGTAGTTTTTTGAGTCAAACTCATTGACCCATGTTTCATGAAACATGGGTCAATGAGTTTGACTCAAAAAACTACACAGTTAAATTGTAATAGCAATATCACAACATAATAATAAATCTAAACCAACCTCTAACCGTAACCCTAACGCTAAATGATAACCCTAATCAAATTAATCAATTCAATGTGTTAATAAATCCCTAGACATAATCCCTTTATTTTCTCACTATATAATTTACTATTGTAGATTAACTACAATAAAAATAAAAATAATATCTTTGATTATGCGCAACTGCTACTAGCTTATATATACTTTATATATATATAATAAGCCGAAAGATATCCTTGTTGAGGCACCTATTTTCATAGTTTCACTTAGTGCAATAGGTGCGTCAGAAGGATATCTCTCGACTTATTATATATATATATATAGATATATATATATATATATATATATATATATATATATATATATATATATATATCTATATATATATATATATATATATATATATCTATATATATATATATATCTATATCTATATCTATATCTATATCTATATCTATATCTATATATATCTATATCTATATATATATATATATATATATATATATATACATATATACATATATATATACATATATACATATATATATATATATATATATATATATATATATATATATATATATATGTATATATATATATATGTATATATATATATATATATGTATATATATATGTATATATATATGTATATATATATGTATATATATATGTATATATATATGTATATATATATATGTATATATATATATCTATATCTATATCTATATAAACTATATATAAGCTAGTTATAATTTATACTTATCCTAATTGCAAGTTACACCCTTTTCCCAAATTAGACCCTTATCCATTATATTGTAATTATAATCAAAACCCTAACCCTAATTTTCCTCATAACCATGACCATAAACCCAACCTTAACACTAAGCCCTAACCCTAATCATAATAATAAATCTAAACCAAACTCTAATCCTAATGCTAACACTAAATATTAACCCTAATCAAATTAATTAATTCAATGTGTTAATCAACCCCTAGATATAATCCCTTTATTTTCTCACTATATAATTCACTATTGTAGATTAAATATAATAAAAATAATAATAATATCTCTCGTTATGCGTCACAACTGTTACTAGCTTCTATATATATATATACATATACATATACATATATATATACATATACATATACATATATATATACATATACATACATACATACATACATATATATATATATATATATATATATATATATATATATATATATATATATATATATATATATATATATATATATATATATATATATATATATATATATATATATATATATATATATATATATATATATATATATATATATAAACATGGGATGTATTTGTAAAACTAGAATGTAAAGATAGCAATATAAACTAGCAATCACAACTTAGTGTGCAATGGGTATGCCGAAGATATATTGAAGATCAATTGTGAAGAAATATATGAAGAGGGGACTACTGGCTACTTATTGGAACAAACTGTTAGTTTTTTTGTTTGCTCTTAAACCATACAAAACTTCAAAGAAATTCTTATAAAAATGTAACAAGAGAAATGGTCTTTATTGTTATTGAATTATAGAGAAATCTCTAAGAAGATTCATGTGCACAATTATATTCAATATAGCACACACGGGGCATTAAGTCATATTCAGTATACAATGTTTCAAAATTGAAAATATATGCACACAATTTTGCAAGTTTAATTCCAAATAAAGGGCATAGGT